>OX377205.1:9865299-9890170 GCA_947396885.1 Heligmosomoides polygyrus polygyrus | reverse complement strand
CTGCTCCTGAATTGCTGGTCCTGCTCCCTCAATTTTTGTCGACATAAAGTGTATCTTAACCGCGGTAGTGTACCATACTGACAGTATAGCTTTATTTTAACCTCGATATAAACACAAAAATAAACACCCAAAGCTACAGCGTTCATAATACCTAATTCGATTGGGCATTGAGGAGGAGCAGGTGACTTTTCTTTGCCTACAAAATAGATAACGTCAGAACTCCAAAGATCGAGGAAAAAATATTATTTTTTTATTTATTATTATTTATTATTTATATTCTTATTTTAATTAATTAATTAACTATATTTATGTTTGATTTTTTTTTCGACACCTCTTCGACTTTTGGAGAGAAAGTATAACAGTACCAATCTTTCTTCTCCATCCTCAACCAACCATATTGCTAGTGATTTCACATCCGTCACATACAGCAACCTCCTCACTACTACAGGAAGGCGTAATACTACTCATATCATCGTCATCGTCCGGCGACCAGTCTACATCCTGCGCTTCGTTCAAGTCAAGCTAGCATCACGAACTAGGGAACAGGCGACTTTTCTTCGCAGTTCCTCGGTAGCATTCAAGGGCCTGTCCAAACTACAAAATAGATAATATTCTTTATCTTGACCGTCTTCGTTAGGCATTGACAGTGGGTCTTCACTTCATGACTCCAAAAGTGGAAGAGAAATTGAAAAAATGGATAAAAAAGATTTATCTCTATTTTTCATTATTTATTTACTATTGTTTATTTATTTATTTATTTATTTGTTATGTATTAATTACGTATTATTGATTTTTATTTATATTTATATTTTCAATTAATTAATTGATATATATTATTTATGTTTGATCGATTGTGATCGTCCTTCGACACACTATACGACACCCCCCCCCCCCGAATTGATATCAATTGTATAATTCAATGTTTTCTCCGCGCCGAGTTATTGGTTGTCTTGCTAACTGCCTTCCTCCCGACTACTCTGCCCCTATTCGTAGGAAGATCGCAGTAACAGATGCCTTTCGGGGCATAATTCAAAATGCTATGTATGGGGATACTGATTGTGCTGATGAGAAGGAAACACTCCGGGTAGTTTTTTTTTGTTTGATGTTTATTGCATTGACGTTCTCTCGTTCGTGATGTTAGCTTAACTTGAACGAAGCGCAGGATGTAGACTGGTCGCCGGACGATGACGATGATGTGAGTAGTATTGCGCCTTCCTGTAGTAGTGAGGAGGTTGCTGTATGTGACGGATGTGAAATCACTAGCAATATGGTTGGTTGCGGATGAAGAAGACAGATTGGTACTGTTATACTTTCTCTCCAAAAGTCGAAGAGGGGTCGAAAAAAAATCAAACATAAATATAGTTAATTAATTAATTAAAATAAGAATATAAATAATAAATAATAATAAATAAAAAATAATATTTTTTCCTCGATCTTTGGAGTTCTGAAGTTATCTATTTTGTAGGCAAAGAAAAGTCACCTGCTCCTCTTCAATGCCCAATCGAATTAGGTATTATGAACGCTGTAGCTTTGGGTGTTTATTTTTGTGTTTATATCGAGGTTAAAATAAAATTATACTGTCAGTATGGTACACTACCGCGGTTAAGATACACTTTATATCGACAAAAATTGAGGGAGCAAGACCAGCAATTCAGGAGCAGCACCTCCGGATTCGAACCCCCGACGCTTTTCCCGCAAGCCCGCCCCCCACAGCCACTCGGCTATCCGGTCGCTGCGTCATTGGTGGTGAGCGAAGCACCTCAATGTTCCATTTCGGTCACTGTACGGCTAGCAAGCAAATTGTGAAATCGCTGTAATTCCGCTATTGTTCCAACCCCAAACCTTTTGCAGGTTAGATTCTAACCACAGCATGACAGTTCCAGGCGTCAGTTCTGCTGTATCAGGCCCGTATTTAAGTGAAATGGTTTTTTGCAATTTTTGACCTACCCAGATGTCCGCAGGAAATTTGGAAATCACTGCGGTGCTTCTCAGACAACGCTCTACAACCCTATATATGTCACTTTTAAAATTGCCACGGGAAGTTCATTGACCTCCCTTGTAAGAAGTTCCACTTGATTTAGACTTTGACTTGTCACTCAGAAGTATTTACTCTTATGATTTTTTTTGGAGGAAATAGGACAAGCTTATTCGCGCTATTGTGTTCTTGTATACGGCTTGAGCGGTGTTGATATGATTGTGAACCTGTCAGTATTCCTCAAATTTGTGTGATGACCTATCAATTTAGTGATACCCTTACCCTTGATAAACCTTAGACCGGCTCACATACGCCGCAGATTTCGAATAATGCGTCAACGTCATCGACGGGCAAACCATTTTGCATATAGGTATGGTATAGGTATGGTAGTGTTATCATAATGGCATTTCCGATAGGCTGCCTGTTTTATTGCTCTGGTGCGGAAAAAGCAATATAAAGCTTTAAAATCTGGGGCCGGATTCATCAATCACTTACAGCAACTTAAGAAGAAAATACAGGCGAAATGCCTGATGGCGCAGCTTATCAACAAGAAACACCATATCGCTTGATAAAGAGCGCCATCAGGAATTTCGACTGCATTTTCTTCGTTAAATTGCTGTAAGTCGTTTATGAATCCGGCCACAGATTTCAAAACTTCACATTGTTTGTTCCTCACAGAGCAATAAAACCGGCAGCTTATCGGAAATCTCCTTATGATAACACTATGATGTCATATCCTACCTACATATAAAAGGGTTTGTCTGTCGATGACGTGCTGTACGCTGTAAGCCGTTGATGAATGTGGTCCCTGGCTTCTGGTGTGTCTATCCAGCTAGGTGCTTATTGTAAATTTTTATTCCAGGTACGCTCCGCTCAACTCTCTTCTTGAATGTATTGTGGACACGCAATGTCCTAACCGAGCGGAGATCTTCTGCCTTGGAGGGGAATGCGTCGAGATACAATGCAGAGACGACAGACAATGTCCTCCAGGCCGCGCATGCCTGAATTCAAGATGCCAGAGAGCTGTGCAGCAGATTGGGCGAGTGTGCAGCAGTGATGCGGACTGTCCGTCCCCGGTGTATTCGACATGTGTCGCGAACACCTGCAGAGAGCTGAATCAGACCTGTAGGGTTCAATATGACTGTCCGCAGTACCCCGACGTCTACTGCGTGAACCACTATTGCGTCAAACTCGGTCAGCACTGTTCGGTGCTCCAATCGTGTCCATTCATGGGCTTGACAATATGCGCCGGATCAAAATGCTATCCGAACAACCTGCCCTGCAAATCGGATCATGACTGCCCTAATACAAGCTTGGTGTGCGTTAATTCGTTCTGCGAAGTAACCAGTATTGTCACTCCAGACGGTACGTTATTTAACAAGATAAACTTATGGTTAAGTTCTTCGTACGCTTTTGCAGCAACGCAGCGAGCAAAAAAAAAAACTGCCGCGTAGCGGCAAAATTGCCGCGAAGGAGGCCAAACTGCCTCGTAGTAGTGAAAGGACAACACGGTGCGGCACCCATCCTCGCCATCGCCAACGCGGCTTCATTATCACAATCAGTTTCCATTCTATTGGTTGTAAGGAAAGTTCTGTCAGTTTTTGGGGTCATTATTCAAAAAGTCATAGCTCCGCTCAAAAAGCAGCTTTTTGCTCAAACTATTAGGTTGTAATGAATTAAATGGCACTGGCTCGCGCCATTTTTTGGGGCGTCTTTACGCGTTTGATCAAGAACAAACCGTAACATGTGGCATATCATTTAGAAGCGCAAGCTTTGCTCTACCGGAGAGTACCAAATTTACTATGTAAAAGTGGGAAAACTTTAGAGTTTTATTGACTTTTTTGCAGATGGACAAAAGGGTAATCCGAGGCATTTACTTGTATGAATTCAAGCTGGGCACTACAGCTAAGGAGGCGGACGAGAAGATCAACGCCGCATTCGGTCAAAGATGTTCCACAATTCGTACGGCGTATCGTTGGTATCAGAAGTTCCGGAATGGAGATGAGAGCTTGGAAGAACATGAAGGTCGTGGGAGGCATAGTGATGTTGATGAGGACAAGCCGAGAGATGTGGTAGAGGAGGATCCACACAAAGGTACCAGGGAGATAGCGAAGGTTCTTGGCGTCAGTCACAACACAGCTGCCCGGCATCTGAAGGAAATTGGAAAGACCAAGAAGCTGGAAAGATGGGTGCCTCATGAGCTGTCTGAGGAGCAAAGGAACCGACGATATGAGATCTCGCCCGCACTGCTTCTACGGAACGAAACGGACCCATTCCTTGATCGCATCGTAACCTGTGACGAGAAATGGATAATGTACGACAACAGGCGACGATCGGCACAGTGGGTGGACAGCGATGAGAGCCCCAAGGTTTTTGCGAAGCTGGAATTGCACCCAAAGAAAGTAATGGTGACAGTATGGTGGTGTTCGCTGGGAACTATTCACCACAGCTTCCTCCCTCCCGGTGAATCCATCACGACAGAGAAGTACTGCATTGAAATTGAATAAATGATGAAAAAGTTGAAGGATATCCGGCCGGCCTTGGTAAACCGAAGGCGAGTTCTCCTTCTGCACGGCAATGCTCGGCCCCATGTAGCACGAATGACGTTGCAGAAATTGAATGAGCTGAGCATTGAAACTCTACCACATCCTCCGTTTTCTCCCGACCACTCCCCAACAGACTACCATTTCTTCAAGCATTCTTGGTAGGGAAAATATTCAAATACCAACAGGATGCCGAAAGTGCCTTCGAAGATTTCGTCAATTCCAGAACTTCTGATTTTCATGCTACTGGGATAAAAAAGCTTGTGCCACGTTGGCAAGTTATGTAGAATCAGAAGGTTTTTATTTCGATTAATAAACTTGCCTACAAGCCGAGATGTTAACTGTTTAAATTTACAGTGGTTCACTGCCATTTATTTCGTTACAACCTAGTAAAAGCCGTTATATGCGCCTCTCCCCTGCGATTATGCCAAATGGGGGATATTAAGTGGTCGCATAAAAACCTGATTAATTATGGCGTTTGAAACCAGCGAAGGTGAATTCGACGTCACGTTGTTTCACAAGCATTGCTTCTCTGATGAAGGCATACGGATGTCCCACAAAAAAGCACTCGGTTAGGACTAAGTTTGGTGATTATATTGCATGGCTATGATCGTTGATCTAGGGTTTGTTAAACTTTTACGTATCGAGCCTTTAAACGTGTGCAGACGTTGGGTCGTCATGCAGCATAAAGTAACTGCCGTCCATAGGCTTCAGACTTAGCAGCTTCAGTTTAGCAGACGTTATCTTTAGATGTCCTGTAAGACTGACTGAAGTAGTTTGAGTTTATTTAAAAGCGAAACAACGTACCAGTCCGACTGTGGATCTTCAACCCGCTTCGGATTACTTTGGTTGGGCAAAACAGGCTCCAAAAAGAAAGGTAGAGGCTCATAAATTGGTCGTCATTTATCAAAACGGTAGTACCTGCTCTAAAACGTCCCTTCTCTGCATAAAAAACAGACAATTAATAAAGGAGTACTGACACACGATTCGTTATGAGAGATGTACCACTAATGTTCGTGCGAGCAGGCTGCGGTGAAAGGGTGAGGAAATGCGGCACCCAACTGGTGCGCATATTATCCAATTTCAGGTCTCTTGAAATTTTTTAGCAATACCGATATTTTAAAAGCTTACATCTTTAGTTATCTAACCGAGCCGCTGTTGTCTGCTAACGTCTGCTTTACCTTCAACAGCTATGCTCAACTAATGTGGGTCTCTCAGGCTCTCATTTGTTTTCTAACAAATCCAATTCTCCAATAATTGCTGGAATCTGGTAGTAAGGAGTTTACTCCCTCTCGACAATCTTTTTTCTTTCAGTTGCTACAGTAGCATTTGCATCCCTTGAGTTTCGACCAAGTTAGAGCTCATAAAGTTATGTACGAAAAATATTAGTACGTATACTTTGAAAAAAAAAGATGTTGTAGTAGTCCAAAGATGTCAGGGATTCTTTGGAAACACATGCAGTTGCAAAGAGCAAGTCTTGCGCTTTCCAAAAAGTGCAAAAAAATATCAAGTGGGTAGTTAGGGACCAAAATTTAGTACGCATTTATATCACAAACGCGCGCAAACTGAAAGAACTTTCCTTACAACCTAATAGATCCCCGCCCCGATCAGCTAGATCCCAGAAGAGAACACTATCGGCGGCAAATCAGCTGCAGAGGAGATGATGCCTTGAATCATTACTGCCGCTGTCGCTTTGATGTCGCTGCGTCTACCGCCAAGGCGGCACATCAGCGGCAAGTCTTGCCACTGATGTGCCGCTTTGGCGGTATCCCATTCGTCTCTGCCCTATGCTAAAAGATAGGGCCGCCGCGTTGCCGGATAAGTGTGCGGAGGCCTTTAGACTTCACATCTTATCATCGTAGGTACAGAAGCCTCTACGGTGAATTTCGAGCATAAGAACAAGAAAGCATAAGAACACGAGTGCAAGTCACGATCCTAAATAGAGCTGCTTCGACCGAGGTCATAAAAGATAACAGTAAGTGGTGTGTGATTCGTTTTTCGTCCTTGCTCATCATGAGCCATGAGACCTTTTGCTGTAGCTTAGGTTTATTCCGCACACCAAAATCAATGCCTAAAGAGGTGATAATCCGTACGTCTAACTAAGAATGGGGAAAACTTTTGCTAATTCCTTATATGGTAAGATTCCTCTTATATGGAACCTAATCTGAGTCTTGAATGGATGGAGAATGTAGGAAATTGTGGAGGAATTGAGTGAAGACTATTACCTGTATCACCTTTCGTCCTGTTGATCATCGACTTGCTCGAGCATTCCTCCCTGTCGAGTGCCAGAGTGGTCCAATGGATCCTACTCGCTGACAGAGGGACACGAGGAGCGTCATATCGGTCGTTCAGGGCTTTCACGAAGTAGTCCGACCAACGTATTGGTGGGCGTCCTGGTGTTCTCTTGACATCCCGCGGAATCCAGTCGGTGATGGCTCTCGTCCAGCGCATGTCTACGAATCGCATTACGTGGCCGGCCCACCTTATTTTCGACGACTTGGCCAGTGAAGACTAAACCATGAATATCCCCACAATATGCAGGGTGTCTCAAAAAATGTACACACTGTTTGAAAGATGATAACTTTGCTCACGTACTGAAGAAGTTAAGGGTTCACATGAAAGCCCGAGAAAATAGAAATTTTCTGACATATGGCGGCATGGAGTGCGCCAAGCACTCGTTTGAAAGTTTGCATTTTACACACGATTGAGCGTCGCTTGATCACATTTTACACACGATTGTGCGTCGCTTGATCACATTTTATAATTTCTTCACAAAGTGGCCACTTTAATCGATTTGCGTTTCTTTTAGGGTTTAAAAGGGAAAAACACACTATATGGCTTGCGAAAAATGCAGTTCTACCTAAAAAATGCAGGTACGTACTACAATTGCTGCTGAAGCATTTGAAGATGTTTGACGGTAGGGAAGCATAGATTAACGAGAATTCTGAAACGTCCAAGCAGAAAAGATTGTACCATGCGCTCCCCTAAAACCTTGCATTGCAGACCCGATTTATTCTGCATGGGCTGAATGTCTGTTACAATCTTGTTACTACTTTGCTATTAGGTTGTCCCATAAGTCTTCGCCGTTTTTTTTCAACGATTCACTGCAGATTTCACCGGCGGTCTCTTGCATAGCGCTATACAGCTTTCGAAAGAGAATGACCTGCTCTATCAGAGCATGTATTGCATTTCTTTCTTCATCATGAGTTTTGTCAATTTTTATGTCGTTGAAGTGAAAAGTGAAAAAGTGAAAAAGTAGCCATTTGCGCACTTGTTCTCTCCGCTTAGGCTTGTGATTTTTTGCGCGGTTTTTTGAGCATTTGGAAGACAATGCTCTGTACTACAAGAATATGTGTTAGTGCTATTTGCTCACTTGCCCTTTATAGATTTTTAGATCATCAAATTGGGACGTCCGAAAGAGGAGGGTTATTTTTTCCGACAGCTCCTGCTCTGTGGTTGGACTTTTTGTTATATGTCGTTCGCAAGAAAATGTCTTGCTCTATAAGAATGTGTGTCGCGTTTATTGATTTCTATTGAATGTCAACAAAATGCCAAAAGAGAAAAATTGTCTTCACCAACAACTCCTTCTCCTTCTTCAGTTGTTGATATTCGACAGAAATCAGCCTGAGCCAATAAACGCGACACAAATTCTTACTGAGCAAGACATCTTCTTCCAAACGACATATAACACCAAGCAAAAAAGTCCAACCATAGAACCGGAGTTTTGGTAAAACGGACGGAAAAGTCGGAATTCCCAATTTGATGGCCTAAAAATCAATAAAGGACAAGTGAGAAAATAGGACCAACACATATTCTTGTAGTACAGAACATTGTCTTCCAAGTGCTGTAAAAAACTGTGCAAAAAATTACAAACCTAAGCGGAGAGAACAAGTGCGAAATGGCTACTTTTTCACTTTTTCACTTTTCACTTCAACGACCTAAAAATTGACAAAGTTCATGATGAAAAAAGAAATGCTATACATGATCTGATAGAGCAAATCATTTTCTTTCGAAAGCCATGCAGCGCTGTGTAAGAGACCGCCGGCGAAATCTGCAGTGAATCGTTGAAAAAACGGCGGGGACTTATGGGACAACCTAATACTTTAGCCTGTGCTTTGCTTCTTTTAACGTTATGCCTCGTCCGTAGCTGCCGTTACGCCCATTAACCTCTTCATTCAGCTTGAATGTTTCTTCGTCACTCCAAAGAATCCGTCTTGTAAAATGGGCTCCTGCTCAGATTTAAATCGTACGATCACTAGACTTGAATGTCACGTGTCTTTCGCATGATTGTCAAGTTTTAAACGTTAAAAGAAGCACAGCACAGGTTAGTCAGGCCAAGTAGTAACAAGATTGTAACAGGCATTCAGCACATGCACAATCAATCACGTCTGAAGTGCAAGATTTCGGGAAGGAGCACTGCGCAATCTCGACTATCTGCACACCACAGTAATTTCGTTACCCTGCGCTTTCATGTGAGTCTCAAACATCTTCAAATGCTTCACTAGCAGCAATGTTAGAACGTTTCAAATAGTACCCGCATTTTTAAGAACACCCTGCGTTTTCCGCAAGCCATAGTGTGTTAAGTTAAGTTTTAAACCTTAAAAGAAACACAATTCAATCGATTTTGCCAGTTTGTGAAGAAATTATAGCATGTGGTCAAGCGGAGCACAATCAATCGTGTGTAAAATGGAAACTTTCAAACGAGTGCATGGCGCATTTCATGTCGCTCATATGTCAGAAAATTTCTATTTTTTCAGGTTTTCATATAAACTCTTAACTTCTTCAGCTTCTTTACTGTGAACAGAGTTATCACCTTTTAAACAATGTATACATTTTTGAGACTCCCTGTATATATTCTTGATGGCAAAAAGTCTACATTTTAAAAAACATTGTAAAGTATTGTTAAATGGTAGTAGATATTACTGTCAAATTAGTCCAGAATTATGCTCTTTAGTTTTGGTCAGAATTCCAAGTTTCGCCTTGCTGACAGGATTTTGACACATCCATGAGGCATTTGTCGGGGATGTAATCTAGGAAACACACCTTGCAGTATTTAGAAGAAGGCGTATCTTTTCTAAAAGAAGATCTATCCTAGTCGGATGTGGGGACACAGAACTAAAAATTACCTAAACAGTTGATTGAGATTTAGGGAGCGGTTTCTAGAGTACAGAATAGGACCCAAAAAGCAAACAAAGAAACGAACGAACAAACAAAAACAAACAAATAACCACGGTTGAAAAGACTTCCTTATTCAAACGCAGAAATGGCGTTTTCAAACACAGCTGACCGTCGCCTGACATGTTATAACCGGGATCTATCATAGTAAGGGGGCATATAAAGCCGCATACCGGGTGATGACCGCTGCCTGAAATGTTATAACCGGGGTTCATCATAGTGAGGGGCGCACATCGCTTTGTCTGTTTGCAACCGTGGTGAATTTTTTGTTGTGGCCGTGACCCAGACGTTTGACCTGATGGCTAAGTCCGTGTTTGGAAATTGGACGCCGATGACCACCTAGGAGGTGGTCTCCCGCTAAGTAGGTCGCGAGCAGGTGAGGAGGGAAGCAGACTGCATAAAATACCGGCAGCAGGAGGCATTAGCATACTCAAGGTCGGATTCTCGACTTCGCATTCGTGGCTGCTGTTGTATACAACAGTGGCGATTAGGGGTAGGAGGCCACTGTCGCTAAGGTGGTGCACATTGTTTCGGGCTCAAAGAGGAAGAGCGCCGCGTGCTCTTGTAAGAGCACGCGGGGAGCCCGTATAGCCTGTAAAACGCTAATTGGAGAGAAATCGAGTGGATAAAAAGGTCCCATGATTGGGGACGAAGCAATGGATCCTCAGCGGTGATGACAACCTTAAAGAGCTCATGAAGGAGCAGAGAAGGATAGCTGAGAAGCAGCAAAAGCATATGATTACTATGGTTATGAGTCAAATGACAAGGACGTGTAGACCAGAGAGGAAGCCGGAGGAGTATCCGTTGCCAGCGTGATGTCTTCATTGAGCAATCAGATCGAGAGATTCGTATTCGATTTCGAGACGGAGATGAGCTTCAACAGGTGGTATTCTAGGTACAAGGAGGTGCTGACTGACGACGCAAGGACTATCAGAGAGTGCCAAAGTCAGATTGCTTTGTTAGATTCAACCACATTTGAGAAGTACCAGAGGTATGTACTGCTGCGTGAGGTGTCTCTTATGGCAGTGCTTACACCGAAGCAGCTGTTTGACTTCAAAACGTCGGAGTTTACCACCAGATACCAACGTCTAAAGTTGGAAAAGAGTCGACTCCGAAGACTTCCTCACCTAGCGAAAATTGGCGAAAATTCACGAGCTGGATTCTGATGGAATCAAATGTTTGCTATAAGTTTTCTGTCTAAAAACGCAGAAGGAGGCTGAAACAAGGAAACGGCTCATTGCAATGCTAGACAGAGAGTACAATGAAGGAAAGAAAGTGTCACTCTAGGAGTTGCGCAAGGAATGTGAGAAATTCTTCAGTATGAAGAGGGGCAGTGACCTTAGACAATCGATGATGTAGTCTGCCGTGTGCTAAGCGAGCTATGAGATTCTTGAAGCCGCCAACAAACTAAAGTTTGTCGAACCTGGCTGTTTTTGAGAGAGAGGCTTATTCTTCACATATGGAACCCTCGATTGCTCCGACCTAACGTTGAAACAATCGCCGGGTAAGTCCCTTCTTTGAATGATTACTAACAATGAATAGTCGTTGTTATTCAACACCTCTTCTACAGTTTATGCTAATGAACCCATACTAGCGAAGCCAGTGAATCTTGTTGCCTTTCGATAGAGGCTCTTCGATAACTTTCAAACCTACGCGAAGAGTAGGATGGCTACAACGAAAATGGTGCCAGTGATAGTGGTCGAGACACCGTGTAGAGCAAGTATAAGGAAATAGCTGTCATCCCTTTAACATTATGGAATCCGAGGATGTGATCAAGGTGTTATCAGGGGGTTTATAACAGAAGATAGAGAAATTTCCACACTCCAGATTTTGAAAGAAAAAATTGAAATTATTCATTTACGCGAAGGATTGTTGTGCTGAAGGAAATTAGTAACTATATGAAAGACAGGGCCTTCGCTAGCACAGAGTATGAAGAACGAATACAGGTTGATAGGAGACTAGCGTGGCTCAAACAAATACACTGCGTTTCAAAAGTATGTAGCCACCTCAAATTCAAAATTTTTACCCTTCGCCTTTGTTTCTACGAACAGGCGTTTGTCGCATTCAATTCCTTGTAGTCGGAAGTACCTATGTTGCTTTTTACAGGAAAAAGCCTGATCCCCCTGAAATTTTTCGTTTGTTACAAAGGATGTAGCTACTCTCAAAAAATACGATTTTTATTAAAAATTAACAGTCAATAAGAACACCATTATTTTTTATCACAGCAAATATCCTGCTAAGCATGCTACTAACAAGTTTCTGGATCACTTCGTCACGGATGTTGTCCCAGGCAGTCAAAACAGCGGTTTTCAGCTTCCCAACATTGTTGAACTGCCTGTTATTCAGGTAGACCTGCCAACCGAGCTACCTCACATGTTCTCCATTGGGTTGCAGTCAGATGAGCAAGCTGGCCATTCCATTACTCGGAGTCGATTACGTTGGAGCCAGTCTGTGGTCGATTTGGACACATGAAGTGCAGCGCTGTCCTGCTGCAGAGCATGTGTCTGACGTTTTCTCCCTGTTAGGAAGGGCAGCAGGCTGGACTCTAGTACGGCTTGATACCCTAGACTGTCCATACGACATGATGGAAATCTGAGCTTCAGCTTCCCCCTACTGAAGAAGCCTGCCCATGTCATCAGGGACACGCCTCCGAAGTTCCGTCGAGAGAAGGTGATGGGAGCTGTCATAGATCTCTCCAGTAATACCGGTAACCATCGGGACCATCCAGATTAAATTTTTTGTCGTCACCGAAGATGACCTGAAGCAATAAGCGTGTGAAATTCATGACGTCGACGAAACCAGAAGGTTCCTATATTTTCCCATTGCGTGCCATGTTTTTGGGGGGCAAACTCCAGTTGCGCCTGCTTGTTGAAGTTTGTGAGATGAGGTGCTTTCTGCATGGTCTGTCTACAGATGTGTTCTTTCGATCGAATACAACGCCATATCGTTGTTCTTGATGCAGATAGACCCATCTCAGCGCGAGCTTGGTTGACGCTCCCTGCGGAGTTCGACACCATGCGGCTGATTCGCCAACGATTCTGGCTCGAAATCACACGCGGACGACCAGGTACAGGTGCAGACCGATAACCGTTGGGATTTCGAAGGAAGTGGTCGACCATTTTGCGAACGTCCGAGCTGACGAGCAATGGCGCGGTTTGTCAAGCCAGCATCCTTGAGCGCTCGGATCTGAGCTTGTTCCTCGATAATCAGGACACGTCCACGGACTGGCATAGTGGTTATTTTTGAAGAACAGGTCAAGCTGGCTATTTATGACAAAAACTTCCTGCCAAAAAGAGCACAAAATTTGAATAGGAGTGTAAAAGTGCCCGATATTCTGGAGTGGCTACATACTTTTGAAAAAAAAACAAAAAATATTCAAAAACGCCTAGTTTTTGCCGGAGATCAAGCTTTTTTCTGGAAAGAGCATTCTAACTATTTTTGTCTACGGGGAATCCAATGCTGCTAACGCCATTTTGTAGAAACGAACGCGAAACGTGAAATTATCAATTTCAAGGTGGCTACATACTTTTACACCAATAACGCTGCTTTTCTCTTGGAACGAGAAACGGTGTCTTTAGCCGGATCCTTGCACTGACTACAACGCCATGTCTCTGAATTACTGGGGCTTGATGACATCTGTTCGTTCACTAAAGAACCTTTGTTGTTGTTGTTAAAGAACCTTTTACAGTGCTCCTGAGTTGAAATTGAACTAACCCTGTTCTCCAAATACGAGGATTGCTGCTAGAAAAAACTGCCGCATCACATTTAACACTACAACATAACAAAGATTTTTTGTAATTTCTTTAGGTCCAAATACCGGAAATCCAGCAATAACTACTACAACGATGACAGCTGTTACACCAACGTCCACCGGCAGAACACCACCTGACGTCAGAAATCAAATCCTACACTGGCAGAACTGGTATCGGTGAGTGCCTCTCGATTTTGCTCTATTTGGAGGAACCGCCATGGAGTAGAACTAGCACCTTCAGCAATTTTTATCTACGTCTGACCGATGAATGGTGTTCATTTACGCATTTACGCTAACTGCAGAAAGTATACTGACCCAGTCACCCAGTCGAGGTTTCGTGAGCCTGGTAGTCGTTTAAGAGAACGTTTAGGGAACGTTTAGTGTGTACTGACGAACGACGCGATGTTATGGTAAGCTCCCATATCGATCCCGCAACGTGATGAATCGAGCTTGCTATAACATCGTCGCAACACTTGGGACACTAAACGCTCCATTAAGCCAATGGTATGCCCTATCGACGGGTCGCGGAGACAGTGTTGCGCGGTAGCTACGCTGTTCCACTAATCGATATAGGAGCTCATGATTACGTCGCTCCGCGCCTCACATGCACCCCAATCGCTCCATAAGGCCCCGCTCACACTTCCGACGCCGAGCGGAATGTAAAGGAAAAATAATCGAAGTCGGCGTTACTCAAACCCTTTTGGGATGCGCCACGCATTTTACTTCTAGGGAGTGTCACAAAAGTGATTTGAATGCGTCTTTGGCCATACAGTGACTTGCAATGGCCAGACAATGAACAGGACAGCGTTATCTTCTCTGGCACCAATTCACCAACCCCGGAGGGGTGGAAGGCTTTTTGGCCTGGGCGTAAAATCTCAACCAGGAATCTGATATCTCGTTTACGCGACAGCCGTCATCTCCACCGACTGCGCTACACTCGCTCGCGATGGCATGTATAGTGGCCAAATTGATCGAACGCGTCGCTCGATCAATGTGGTCATACTTGGCGTCGTGAACTAAGACCCTGTTTATACTTCCTATACTTTTCCCTTCTTTGTTGCCGCGCGATGCGTCCCATTGCGTTGCGCTGTTTCGGACAACGATGAGCAGTCCGAACAGCTGGCGACGTGGTCATGCGATGAAGTACAATTGCGTACTTGCACCCACGTAATTAATTGTGCACACATTTCCGGGTCCACTGAAGAGGACAACTCGAGCAGCGATACGTTTCCCCAGTCCCGCGGGATCAATCGCATCGCGCCGACTTCGAGAATGATGCTGATCGGCGGTATTGGTCGGGATTCACGTGATTCACTTCGGCCGGGTGGCGTCGACACGTTCAGTCAATTCGGGCTCTACATATAAATGGCGTCGCGTCGCGCGGGAATGAAATTGTAAACGGGGCCTAAGGCACATATACGTACCTGACGAGCAGCTACAGTACCGGTCAGTGAAGAATGCGTTTTCATTTTTTGAGCACAACTACCTACAAACCCAGCTTTTATGCTGATTTTTTACGTGAACGCTTATCACGAAATGTGATCAAAATTCGAAATTTCAACTGCCTAGGTAAATTCTGAAATGAATTAAATTTTTCAATTGTTTTTGCGGCATAGCGCGATCTTAGTTGCTCAAACTTTAATCTGTATAATATTCATTTCAACAACAATAACAATCTGTATAACAACAAACATATTAACTACAACATCGAAACTTTGTCTCAAAACCTCTGTCGGCAATGACTGCTTGGCATAGGCGCGGCATGGACTCGGTGAGTTTGCTGATCTTCTCCAGTTCGTCCCACAGGTCCTACTATATATAATTCGCTTAATCCTTCGGTCACGTTGTCAGTCACTGGGAGGGGGGATTGAAGCCAAGAGATGCCTACGACCCTGCGGGGTATGCCAGTCGTCCTTGAGCTTAACCATGGGCCGTTGCTGGCGAATTTATAGCCTTGGCGCCGCATCACCGAAATTTACGATCTATTCAAACACATAATTCAAGCTGGAAGACTGCGACGACGGCGGCAGCAGGGGGCCGTTGTGCTCATGGAACCAGTTGGTCAGCAGTTCCGATTTGTATTTCGGGTCCTTATCTTGTTGGAAAAACATAATTCATGGGCCACTGCTGGCAGCATATTGCAAGATGACAGCCTCTAAAGCCTATGGTATACTCCCGTCCGCTGCAGCACGCGGGAATGCACAGCGATGCGACGGCTCGCGATGCGTCGCGAGCCGTCGCCATCGCTGAGGCTGACATAGTCCGCGCAGTTCTACAGACGGAAACTTTTGCAGAATTTTAGCAAATCAGCTGAATCAGCACGCCTACGACTTGTGGTCCCTTTTCATATAGAAGTGTGGACGCGCACTTCTCATAAGTCTTAATTGTTGGAGCTAAATTAAACGCAGTACTCTTGTTTGGAGCGAAATGAAACGCAGTACTCTTAGAAATGCGCGGACGCGAAAAACCGAGTTCAAAACATTTTTGAAAACATGGAGCTGAAATGGCAGATTTGTGATCAACGCGTCACGATAACCCTCTAATGACCTGACAAGCGCAAAACTGCGTCTTCATGCCGATGTGGAACCTGAAAATCAAAAGAAATACTGCAGTCAGCGAAGACGCAAAAAAACCCCGCTAGAAAAACATGACTTCAAAAAATCAGCGTTCAATTGGCACACTTCTGTGCCGGATATGTCAACGGGACCTCCCTGTGACTTGTACGGCACAGAAATGTAGATTTCGCTGCCGGCAAGGAAGTTCAGAGGCGAAAAAATGCTAGAATCGGCACTAAAGTGGGAAAAAAACGGCCAAGAAAAATATCTCCTCAAAAAACTAGCTGTTCAAGCCGTCGAAAAAAGCCCCAAAATGAGTCTAGCCACGACGAAAGCCCTACGAGGAGAACAACAGAGAAATCACATGACCACCCAACATTACCAGACGTGTGTTGCTACGTTATGGTCACGAACCAAGGAAGTGTCGAAATAAGTGAGCGAAAGTGCATAGAATAGGGCACGACAAGCGCTCTCCCTCCGCGACCATCGCTACCCGTCGCTCGTCGCAGTGCACTGCACTGCACTGCACTGCAACGAGCGATGGGCTGCGACGGCCGTCGCACGGGAGTATGTTTCACTCCCGCGACGCGGAGGTATAACACCCCTTTGCGACGCATCGCGGGAGCGATGGCGGGTCAACTGACAACCGCGCCCCACTGCGCCGTCCGCCACTGCAGCGAATGCGCGCCGTTGACAGTTGCCCCGCGCCCGTCGCTGGAGCGACGCGGGAGTATACCATAGGCCTAAAATGATAAGGCACCTTTTGGAGACCATCTTCCGGCAATCCAATGGAGAGGACCAATTTTTTCTTAGAAAAGCTGCAGTGCACTAGCGCCGAACCGCCGCCGTGCTTCACACTCGGCCGCTGGTACCTCTGATAGTATCTTGTGGCGAAAGAACGTGGCACGAACTCGATCCAAGAATAATAGTTGTACGAGCTAATTCAGCAATGCTCTCGCTGAATTGCATACTCTATATAAAGCACAATTGGAACAACCTGATTGAAAGAAATATCTTGCGATATTGGATCCTGTCGGATCCTCACTTAAGCCGCTAAAATTGACATGTGGAGACTCCACCTTATCGTTTTATTGACCAATTTTGACGTTTAACGGTTTCCTAAGGCAATACAACATATTAGGTTGTAACGAAATAAATGGCACTGAACCACTGTAAATTTAAACAGTTAATATCTCGGCTTGTAGGCAAGTTTATTAATCGAAATAAAAACCTTCTGATTCTACACATCTTTGCCAACGTGACACAAGCTTTTTTGTCCCAGTAGCATAAAAATCAGAAGTTCTGGAATTGACGAAATCTTCGAAGGCACTTTCGGCATCCTGTTGGTATTTGAATATTTTCCCTACCAAGAAGTCGCCAAGATGCTTGAAGAAGTGGTAGTCTGTTGGGGAGAGGTCGAGAGAAAACGGAGGATGTGGTAAAGTTTCAATGCTCAGCTCATTCAATTTCTGCAACGTCATTCGTGCTACATGGAAGCGAGCATTGTTGTGCAGAAGGAGAACTCGCCTTCGGTTTACCAAGGCCAGCCGGATATCCTTCAACTTTTTCATCATTTCTTCAATTTCAATGCAGTACTTCTCTGTCGTGATGGATTTACCGGGAGGGAGGAAGCTGTGGTGAATAATTCTCAGCGAACACCACCATACTGTCACTATTACTTTCTTTTGGTGCAACTCCGGCTTCGCAAAACCTTGGGGCTCTCATCGCTGTCCACCCACTGTGCCGATCGTCGCCTGTTGTCGTACATTATCCATTTCTCGTCACAGGTTATGATGCGATCAAGGAATGGGTCCGTTTCGTTCCGTAGAAGCAGTGCGGACGAGATCTCATATCGTCGGTTTGTTTGCTCCTCAGACAGCTCGTGAGGCACCCATCTTTCCAGCTTTTGGTCTTTCCAATTTCCTTCAGATGCCGGGCAGCTGTGTTGTGACTGACGCCAAGAACCTTCGCTATCTCCCTGGTACCTTTGTGTGGATCCTCCTCTACCACATCTCTCAGCTTGTCCTCATCCCTCACTATGCCTCCCACGACCTTCATGTCCTACCAAGCTCTCATCTCCATTCCGGAACTTCTGATACCAACGATACGCCGTTCGAATTGTGGAACATCCTTGACCGAATGCGGCGTTGATCTTCTCGTCCGCCTCCTTAGCTGTAGTGCCCAGCTTGAATTCATACAAGTAAATGCCTCGGATTACCCTTTTGTCCATCTGCAAAAAAGTCAATAAAACTCTAAAGTTTTCCCACTTTTACATAGAAAATTTGGTACACACCGGTAGAACAAAGTTTGCGCCTCTAAATGATATGCCACATGTTACGGTTTGTTCTTGATCAAACGCGTAAAGACGCGCCAAAAAATGGCGCGAGCCACTGCCATTTAATTCGTTACAACCTAATAGTTAACGGACCAAGCATACGGTACATGCTGTCCTCAACCTGATCAGGGCGCAATCTCGCCATTGAAGCTGAAAACCGGAAAGAGATTAGTTACTTAAGAATCAATAGAACTACAGCTGTGAAATGAGTAAGCCTTTGTCTTTGTAGCTCCTAACAATTAAAGTTATGGGCAGAAGTCCTACGATAATAGTGATATTCGTAATCACTGATGTGATAGTCGCCGCAGTCCATGTGGTCATCATTAGCATTGATTTCGGGGTTTAGTCGTTTTAGTAATACATTTATTAAGAGCGATAGATAAAAAATGGAACACAACCTCAAGTTGAAATAATTGCAGACGACACTGTGAAACTAAGATATTATTAATAATGACAGTAGTAAACAAGTCAAGAGACAAAGGACGAAACAGTGGCACAGCTCATAGAATAAATAAAAGGTAGAGAGCTAGTAAAGACAGAAGTAGTATTACACAAAATGCGAGGGGAATGGGTGAACTAGACATTCGAACTATTAAGCCTTCTATTCTTGGATTTGCTTGGTAAGATTGGTTTTCTCGTCGATGAACTGTTCGTCGTCAAGTCTAGAAGAGTGGAGTCGGTTTATCGAACCTCCTCCGTTTTGGCTAATGTAGACAAAGCTGTTATTGATAACCTTGTCGGTAGCATAGCAAAAATAATTTTTGACAGTGTCTATTCCAAATGGGAATGTAAAAAAGTGTCCATATTCGTTGTGCCAATTACATTTCAAAGCATAGACGATGGCGAGTTTTTGACTTGCCATAAGAGATCCAAGAAATATAAGGGGTCGGATTTCGTCCATTCAACACGGCGATATAACATTAACTGCGTGCGCAGATAGACCATCATTGTTTTAATTACAATAACCAACATTTCAATATAATAGGTTTATTATAGTTGCGAAAGGAATTTCTATGGTAGCTAGAGGAACCACTACTTGGACAAGATGAGTCTGAAATGCCTTGGAGTTTCTGTACATGAAGAGGTCGCTACGCAAACTGCTTTACGAAGCTGCGCTCTTACAAGAAACGAATTTCTATACTGAGCCGTATTAGGTTTCTAGGGTCTGATCCGATATGGATGCCCTTTAATCATATCAATTCTCCGAGAAATTTTAAACAAATCGGAAATACTAAGACTGATCTTATTAGTAGTCACTTTTTACATTGTAGCAAATCTGCAACTTTTCGTATATCCGAAGAATCGGCGCCAAGTTGAGATAGACGTTGCTCGTACGAAAAATTTATTATCCCGCAACGGCGATATGAACGATATGTGAATCGATTTGTTGGACCTTTTTAATTTCTGGTAACCAATGTGCTCTTTGCGGCGATTGCGTCGGTGAGCAGTATCCCAACAGCGGTCTAACATACAGTTTAAAAAGCTGGAAAAGCATGGAAGCATCGCTTATTTCGCATGCTCTCAAAATAAAGCTTGAACATCTACACGCATTCCCTGCAATTTCGTGAATATGATTGTCGAATCTGCGACCATTATCCTAAACAACTCCTAAACCATGATAGGTCAGTTTAGCCTTTAATTAAAAGTACTGAAGTTGCCAGCCTCGTCTGCTCTCATTTTCTTATTATCCAGGGTATTTATGGAGTGGTCTCCCAGTTTTGCCCAAATCTACTTTCAATAAAAGTTGACGGCCAATGCGTCCTTGGGCCACTTTTGGAGAAATGAATTGGTTTCCTTTCAATTTAGCACTAACCGAGGTATATTTCAGAAAGTAAATTAAGTAAAGTAAATTAAGTAAGTAAATTATTGCGAAAACATTTTTGAAGCGTATCCATATTTTCAAACTACTACTTGTTATGTTTATTGTTTTGCCAACGTTGCGATAGTGTTCAAACGACTCTAAAAGAGTGCCTAAATTCTCTTATAATTCACTTAGTATACTTTATCCACAAAGGTAATCCAGCTACTTTTTACTATTAATATCTATCTTCTACCACTATATAATTCATTTAGCGGTCGATGACGTTTGATGATCTAACCTAAGAGAGGTACGCCGCATCATCCACACCGGGCAAAATTTGCTATTGAACTTGGGATGTTTCTGCAGCAGGGAAAGCGGAGCCCTTTACTGCTTAACACAACAGCGCCTACGAGCGTTTCTGAGCGTCCAGATTCAGAAGCCGACCTCGTGTCATTAGCATGAGAAGACCACTAAAGGGGTAAAGGCCCCCACAGACTTTTGCGGCGTCGCCGCTGCCCTATGCTTAACCATAGGGCAGAGACGCAGAGCTCGCCGCCAGCGGCACCGGCGGCACCGGCGGCGTCGCTGGCGGAAATGACTTGAATCATTCCACCCGGCGGCGCCGCTCCAGCGTCTGTCTGTCTGCGCTCTGCGCTCTGCCCTTTCGCGGCGGGATCCAGAGCGGAGACGTCGATGCGGGCTCGCGATCGTCATCGGGGCGCGTTATTGTTAAGCACCAGTCGGTCCCGACTAGAAACAGAATAGTACCTCGCCGTCACCGCTCCCATTGATGATGAGTCAAGCCGCTGAGCGGCGCCGCTCGGCGATTTCGCTCGGCGGCGCCGCAGAAGTCTGTGGGAGCCTTAAAGGCCGCCACAGACTTCTGCGGCGCCGCTGGAGGCGAGCTCTGCGTCTCTGCCCTATGGTTAAGCATAGGGCAGCGGCGTCGCTCAGCGGCGCCGCTAAAGTCTGTGGCGGCCTTAAGAGTAGAAGGGCGACTTCGAAAGTGGAGAACCGACAGCGACCAGGAGGGCGACCTGGAAGAGGCATGGCAATAAGGAGGGACCAGTAGGGAGTTACCGATAAGGGGAAGGAGGCAGTTGGGAAGATCAGCAAGGAGATCTGTTACCAGTAAGGGAGACCGGATTTAGAAGATGTGACACCAATGTCGCGCAATGGGCGTTCGCTCGCCGTCGTCGTATCGTGAGTGAAGGAGGGCTACTTAATTGGGGTAGAGTAGTAGGGAGGATCCAGGGGGAAGAGGAATCTACCTGGAAGAAGGGACCTGGAGGCGGTACCAGGACGGGGGACCAACAAGAAAGGAGCCGTAAGGGAATTCGCACGGATAACAAGGAATCTGTCGGGCAGCCTCTTCGTGTTTGACAAAGTGGCGACTGCGCGCGCTTCTGTGCTCCTGGATTCGGAAGGCAGGTCTTCTGAGCTTTTGGATCCAAAAGACGGGCCCCTACGTCGCGCAACAAGCGTCCTGAATCTGAATACGTACCACCGACGTCTGCCGTGAACATGGGAGGACCACTAAGGGGGTGGTGGAGAAGCGCAGTAAGGGGGACCTCTAGGGTGGACCAGGAGAGCGACCAAGAAGGAAAGGAACAACCTGGAAGAGGGACCAGGACGGGAAAACCAGCAGGAAGAGTAGGAGGTCAATAGTGGAAAGAAAGAAGAAAGAAGTGGACCAGGAGTGGGACCAGGAAGGTGGGCGACTAAAGGAGGGAAGACCAGTAAAGGCGGATCAGCAATTATATCCAGTAAGAAGAAACAAGTGGGGGAAAACCTGCCTTTGGAAGACTTGTCAAAGGCATCTGGAAACGCTAGCTGTTGAGCACGAGGACGGTTGCGGAGGAGCAACATGAGGCACAGAAGTGCTGCGCAGCACAAACCAATCACGTTAATGGCCGGTCCGGGAAGAATGTCAGTGATGAACACACCGAAGTGGTGAACGGCTTGTGCCGTTAAAGTGCGCACCAGGTCCTAGATGTTAGTGAATTTTATGTTTCACAAAAACTACTTTCCATAGGTGAGTGATGCTGTTAAGTCGTGCGAAGCGCGCAAGTGCGAGACACACCGTTAGGCATGTTGGAGCACTTTTTCATACAGAATTGAGTGCAAAGTGCTTGCATTTTAGATCACAACTCGCTCTAGGAATTTTGCAAAATGCCGCCTCAGGGACAATGCCACCTGCCGCAGACATGAACATGCTGGTCAGTATAGATTTGCGATAATATGTATATCATAAATACATCAACGCCGATAAGGTGTTCCCAGTTTCCAGGAGTGGGATACCGAACTGGAGTCCGGGGCATACGAGTACGCGAAAGGTTGTTCTATGAAACCAAGCGATCTGTCAACTCGCCCAGATGTTGGAGAGAGCATATGGACGAACCGTAATCCTGACCTCACACCACTCAATGCGTGCTTAAACGTAAGTAAAAAAGGGTGCAATTCTCTCGAAGCTGTAAATACACGTTGAAGATAATCATGTTTTTTTTCATCTGATTCGCTATAGAGGTTCTTTAGTAACACTACCTCTTCGGAAAGCTGCAAATATTAGGGGGGGGGGGGGCAAAAGTAATGAGACACCCCATGCCGTGTCCATATATCTCGTGGCTGGAGTCTGGATTAGTACTTGTTGTATTTGTATGTTTGTATGCTACTTAATGAAGCCCATCTGAAAACCTACCACTTCCGCCCTTTCCAGAAGCATGCCAAAAACCCCAGCCTGTCTCCTGCCGAAACCCCAGTCTGACGAGTCGACCTGTGTCGCGCAAATCTCCCCCAATTCCCAACCCCGAGCAGCCTGGGCTCAATATTCACGCAAGATGAGAAGTACGTCTTCCACCTTAACCCTGCCAAGCAGCGAGTCTGGGTGAGGCCTGGTGAATTGTTACCGACCTTCGTTCGGCGAGATGTTCACGGCGAGAAGCATCTTTGGAGCTTTTGGTTCTGCGCCCATGGATCGGTTTACCGGAGGCTGTTTCCCAAGAGCACCGCGATGAACTCCAAGGCCATGGTGAACGAAATAGAAGAGATGGGCAGGCGACTCGCTCTTATTCATTCGCAGCGCTTCAAGAAGGTCCTCCTCCTCGACAACGCCGCACCCCATCGGGAACAAGTAAGCACGGATAAGCTTGGCCAGCTGGGCTACGTTCACATGCCTCACCGACTGTATTCGCTGGACATCTCTCCATGCAACTACCACTACTACTTGAGCCTACAGGACTTCCTAGTCGGAAGGGACACAAGAACCCAAGCAGTCCTTGACAACCATATCGAGCAGTTGATCAACACCAGGCTCAAGCAGTTCTGGAAGGATGGGATCAGGAAGTTGGCTGAGCGATGGCAGCAAGGTCCTTGCCCTTAATGGCAAATACACTCCTCAGCATCGTTGAGTTGTAATTGAGTTATAAGGAGATAAAGATTTTTTTCATTTTGTCTCATTACTTTTGGCCCCCCCCTAATAGATCGAAGATATTATAAGTGATCTTATTTGGAATTATTTCCCAACAAGATTCGCGATCTTCTTCTGAATTCTAAACAACCGGCACCGAGTTGGGGCAGACGTTGCTCGTATAAAGGATCCATTAAAAGCAAAACGTACTATCTAAATGATTTGTGTAACCACTATTTGTACATCCACTAAATTGTGGTGTAATCATCTTTTACTTTAAGGCCATAGGACATTGGTGGTCAACGCCACGCCTATACGGTGTGTATGAGAGGACGTTTACCAAGACATACGAGGATTCCGTACAGCTCTATGCTGCGTGGTCGCAGGCAAGTACTGTTAAAAAATTGTTATTTAGAACACTGCCAAGGACTGGCTTAGGTTAGGTTGCAAGGAATAATCAAGGGTTTCTTTAAATGGTATATTGCAATGCCACCGCGTTCATTAGTCATCAAGATGCACAGACTTTTACCTTTTTCTTAGCTGCTGCTGTTGCAGTCTGCGTGGGCAAGAACAACGAAAATAGGCTGCTACGCGCAAGAGTGTCCAAATGGAACGTTCGTTGTATGCCGGTATCACGAGAGGTGACGTAACTGACTAGCATTCGTAATATGGTAGTTATACTTTTCGGACAGCTGACAATATGAGAATGTTTCCTCGATTTTTTAACGAGTTGGAACCGTCTTAGTACGTTGGGTGCATTGCACGGAAAGACCTTTTTATTCCAGTAACTTAACTAATCCGGTTATTTTTTGCATCATCTTAAAGAGTTTTTGAAAAACAAGAGAAATCTTGTTGGTATTAAAGGAGTGACAGTTTCTATGGCATTATTTATAAACCTCTTGTAGTTAGAAATTTCAAGCAGAAGCATGCGGACTACAAAATAATGCATAGTACTAGAAGGAACTACGACGGTCTTTCGAAAACTGTGAAAAGGTAGAAGGAATGATGATGTCCTCACTTGTCCGCGTGAGTATTCGAATACTACGGATGAATCTTATTCGGTAGAATCATTAAGACTCATCGTCAGTGTATTATAACACTGAAAGATTTGTTTGAAGAACACATTCGAGGCCGCAAGTGCTTCAATTGCAATTATGAATAGTAGCTTCGAGGCAAAATAAAAAATAAAAATAAGTTGAAAGAGACGAGCCCTTGTAGTACTCCTCAATAGCCAACTCCAGGTCGCAATAGAACGGTTGTGCACAGTGACGCATCCTGAGAAGCATCTGTGGGGTCATATACATTAAATGTACGAGTTTTGCAAGTGTTA
>OX377205.1:9703597-9865099 GCA_947396885.1 Heligmosomoides polygyrus polygyrus | reverse complement strand
CTTTGAACGGCCAAAATCTTTTCGTTCTTTTTAGATTCGAATGTGCCTGAGGACTACTGTAGACCACAAAAAACACGGCTTTCGTACTTATCCTGTACAGCAGCAACCGAAGTTCAAAGAAAGGAGAAATACTACGCACCATATTGAGATTGGACCAATCCCGTGTTGGAAAACAGAAAATCGAGTCATTTTTGTTCATTTCTCAAAGCCATTTTACATGTTTTCCAAAGACCATCGTTCCCGCAATGGAATAGTAGAATACTGTCTTCTGTAGCGGGCTACTAGTTGGGTAATTCTTAACTGAATCTTAGGTTTCCGCGCGTTTGCGCTTATCTGAAATTGGGCCTATGTTATTCAAATTTAGCACTATTTAGTACCACAATGACACCTGATGCGTAACAAATACAGATCTACTGAAACAATAGAGGATTTCTGAGTTTCGATGAACCTCGTCAACGGAAAGCCTTAAGGACATGCCACTGGGGATCTCGGAGGGGTCGTAAATCAATTAACGGAGCCGAGGAAGCAAAAGCTTCATAACTAGGTCACTGTGCAATCGTTTTAGACGACGTTTAGATTGCTGGATAGAAAATGAGACGGAGCTTCTAATGGTGTTAATTAGATTTTAAACAAGTAACCTTGAGAAGAGTTACGGCAATACGACGCTGTGTGGCTGATTAATCCGTCGCAAAGTGTCTTTTTTGCAAAGAATTTGAGAGGTATTGTAGAGAAGAACAAATCTCGAAGCGCGACAATCTCTGCCGCTCCCTCAACTGGTGGAGCGCTCACTTTTCGACCTTTTTTCACCTTCCCAACAAGGCGTTTCAAAGCATCCGCTGCAGCAGTTTTACTGGCGTCTAGCTCATCGCCGATCCCGCGAACTGTTTGGGACGGTTCAGCTCCCTCCAATCGTCCAGGTCGACCGTTATCTTCGAGGCTGAAATCTCCGATCCGAAATTGACTGAACCACTGGCGCGCAGTGCTTTATCCAACACTATTAGGCCCCACACTTGATTGATTTCTCGAGCTGTGTCGGCTACGGATTGTCCCAATTTGAAAATGAAATAAAATATCGTCCGGAGTTGCTCCTTCGACATACTTCAATAAGCCCTTCAAAAACAGAAAGATAAAACATCGTTGAGACAAATTACAGATGGAGCGAAAAATTCTGTAGCATTAGTGCGCAATGCAAGTTGAATATTCACTTAATAATAGACGAATGAAAATTACAAGGTGAACTAAAATAACGTGGACGAGATTTTTTCGTCATAATTATAAAACATCCAACAATTCGAGAAAACGTCATCTAAATTACAACAATACAAACATTAGGGTACGTCATGTTCAAGTGGTTTCAAAGTGGCCTCCCTTGGAGCGGATGCAGAGGGCCAAACGTTTCGCGAATTTTTCGATGATGGGCCGCAGGTCGTACCTGGGAACAAATTCTGTTCACGGATGAGAAGCTGTTCACCGTGGAGCAGGCGCACAATCGCCAAAATGGTAGGATGTGGTCTACAGAGGCTCGAAGCACCTCTGCTATCGTTCAAAACCCACAATCTGTTCTGGTTTGGGGCGAAATCTTCCCCAGCGGCAAGACCCCTGGTTTTCGTGGATAAAGGAGTGAAAATCGACGAAGATGTGTACCAGCGAGACATTCCTGAGTCCGTAGTTCTTCCTTGGGCCCAGCAGCACTTCGTTGATGCCCATTGGACGTTCCAACAGGACACATAGAGCGAAGAGTACACAGGCGTGGTGCAAGGTCAATTTTCCGACTTCATCACACCTTCGGAATGGCCGCCATATTCTCCGGATTTGAATCCGATAGACTGTAGTGTGTGGGGCATTTTAGAGGTTAGGGTCGGCGTCAAACGCCACCGCAGTCTCGAGTCCCTGAAGGAATCCTTGCGCCAGGAGTGGGAACGGTTGTCTCCTGATGACCTGCGGCCCATCGCTGAAAAATTCGCGAAACGTTTGGTGATCTGCATCCGTTCCAAGGGAGGCCACTTCGAAACCACTTGAACAAGATGTGCCCTAATGTTTGTATTGTTGCAATTTAGTTGTTGTTTTCTCGAATTGTTGCTTGTTTTATAATTATGATAAAAAATCTTGTCCACGTTATTTTGATTCACCCTGTACTAACACAAAACGCTGAGAACTTTCCCGACATCCTAATATTTATTTATTCGCCGCAAATATGATAGAGTACAAAATTTGAACGAAACGTTATGACACAAATTGGATTTTGTAAAGAAACTCGCTTCATGACAAATTCTGTACCCTATTGTTTTGCTTTTGCGGAGTCCTTACTACTTGTCTCCAAATGAACCGCTTGAAATGAAAGTTCTATTTTTCTACTGTTTCGCTAGTCACTGAAAAGTGAAGGATAAGGGCCGTATTAATCAGTACTTCTCTGGAATGTGCCGCACGTTTCACTAACACGTAGCGTGAAGACGATTTGAATATACATATGGTATCTGGCCTACACAATTGGTACAGAACTGAGGTGGACAGCCGATAAACAACTGAGTATTTTATACCTTCGAAGCAACTTTGACACCAATCTACCAACCACAGGAGGACGGAAAGCTTGATGAATTCAGGCGGGGCCCGAACCGTGACCCTCGATTCGGGGTGCAGACGAAAGCCGGCGCCTACTCCGACTGCGCTACCACGCACCTGAACTTCAAGGTGGTGATTCTGTGGTCATCTTAACAATGAAATTCCAGGGCGAATCACAACTCTCAAGGCGGTAACGAACCTCTGCACCAGTCTACTCGCTGTCTAGCTCTTTTACCACCAAACCATCGATTCATTCGCCGCATGCGCAGCGTGTAGCGTCGAGAGGCTTCGACAAGCTGCTCAGCTGCTTCAACGCCTCGCCGTTCCCGTTCATAATCGGATGCGTCGCGCCGACGATGTGAACTTGAGGACAACGATCGACCTTCTGCGTCTGACGTGGATGGCTGGCCGTCTAGCTCTAATCGGATGGCTCTGCGCCACCGCATAGGGAACGTTCACTGTTCTAGTAAACCAAATAGGCAATTAATTTAGCAACGAACAGGAAATCGTTTCATGACACATTCCTTATTGTATTGATCTACTTTTTTGGACTTCTTAGTAATTGTTCCTAAAAGAATCACTTGAGACGAGCAACCAGTTTCACAAGAGCAAGAATAACATGGGTGTTATCTTTAGCGGGAACGTTCCTGTACACAATCAAGGGAAGAAGGCTGATGATCTTGAATCAAGGAAAGTGTTTTACAATTAGGCCGATATTTGTATTTAATTCGCCACGCGCTATAAAGGATAAAGGATGAAGGACGGCGTTACTCAATCCCTTTTGGGATGCGCCACGCATTCTACTTCTACGGGATGTCGTGGAGCGATTTGAATGCGTACTTGGCCATACAATGACTTGCGGTGGCCAGCCGATTAACAAGACAGCCCTCTATACTTCCCAGACAAGTCTGGTACCAATTCACCGACCCCGGAGGGATGGAAGGCTTGGTTGGCCTGGGCGGGAACTCCGAACCAGGAACCTGGTATCGGGTGCAGGCTACAGCCGGCGCCTCCTCCGACTGCGCACACGCGCCCCCCATGCGTTATAAGAGTTATCAATGTCGATTAGACGTTACGGGACTTTCGGACTAGCTCAGTTGCCCCCTGATGCGAGGGCGATGCGAGGGCGGCATCGGGGGGCAACTGAGCTAGTCCGAAAGTCCCGTAACGTAGGCAGGACCCGCGTGGCAACGCTGAATGTGGGTACGTTGACGGGCCGCTCGTGCGAGTTGGTTGAAGCACTGGAGCGTAGAAGAGTTGATTTCTGTGCGGTGCAGGAGACGAGGTGGTCCTGCCGCAAGTCTAGGGACATAGGACGAGGCTTCAAGGCCGTTCTATGTGGAAGTCCCAGGACCACCAGTGGAGTTGGAGTCATCGTCTCCGAACGATTTCGTGACTCGATTGTAAGCGTCGAACGCTTTGACGATCGATTGATGAAGATCGTTGTTGCCGCTAAGGAGCGACTCTATCACTTCTTCTCTGCGTATGCTCCGCAGACTGGCTGCTCCGATCAAGCTAAGGATGAGTTTTGGAGCCTGCTTGATGAGAAGACAGCAGAGGTACCGTCGAAAGATGTCATCATAGTCGCTGGTGACCTTAATGGGCACATCGGCGCGACGAAAGGCGGGTACAGCTGTCATGGTGGATTCGGTTACGGGTCGCGTAACGCCGATGGTGAGCGTATCCTTGAATATGCGGAATCGCATAACCTCACCATAGTAAACACCGTATTTCGTAAACGCGACTCCCACCTCATCTCATACTATAGTGGGAGCTCCAAGTCTCAGATAGATTTCGTCCTTGTGAAGGATCGCGACCGAAGTCTTGTCACAGATGCGAAGGTCGTGCCGTATGAGACGGTCGCCCCACAGCACCGACCGCTGATCTGCACCCTAAAGATTGCCCCTCCAAGGCAGAAGCAGGTCGAGCGATGCGGTGCACCGAGAATCAAGTGGTGGCGAATGAGAGAGAAGGAAGCAGCTGTGATTTCTCGCGTACCGACAGTCACAACTGTCGACGAAACTTGGAAGAAGGCTGCCGACGCGATACGTGAAGCTGCAAGGTTGGAGCTCGGCATCACGGTGCCTGGACGACGCAAGGTCGAAAAGCAGGCGTGGCTGTGGACAGATGATGTGAAAGCAAAAGTTCGAGAGAAGAAGTCGCTCTATCACGTGTTTCTCAGCGACAAGACAGCCGATAACTGGCGGAAGTACCAAGAAGCGAAGAAAGCTGCAAAGAAGGCCGTGGATGTTGCAAAAGCCACTCATTATGAAGATGTCAACGAGAAGCTCGAGTGACGCGATGGTGAGCGGTATCTATACCGACTTGCTAAGAGCCGCCATGGCCAAACCGAGGATATTGAAAAGTTCGTTGGCATCAATGATGAGAGCGGCCATCTTCTGACAGACCGCAAAAAGGCGCTGAAGCGATGGCGTGATTACTTCGAGGAAGTTTCCACTATGGAATTTCCTCACCCGGCCATCCCTTCTGTGGCTTCTGTTCACGGTCCCGTACACAAGATCACCGTGGAGGAGACAGAAGCGGCTGTGAGGAAGATGAGGTCAGGCAAAGCGAATGGGCCCGACGACGTGGCAGCTGATCTGTGGAAGTCAAAGCTGTGGTACCCTGCTGAGTGGTTGGCGAAGTTCTTTAACCAGGTTGTGGCGGAGAAGAAGGTGCCTGAGTGTTGGCGCCAAAGCACGACGATTCCGATTTGGAAGAAGAAGGGCAGTCCTGCAGACTGCTCCAATTACCGTCCGATTCGCTTGCTCTCGCACAGCATGAAGATCTTTGAGCGAATTGTCGATGGTTGAAATCGTGACATCGTCCAGCTTTCCAGCAATCAGTGCGGTTTCGTAGCTGGCTCTGGCACCATTGATGCCATACATGCCGCCCGCCTCTTGTTAGAGAAGCATCGCGAGAAACAGAAGCCAGTGCATATCGCCTTCCTCGACTTGGAGAAGGCCTTTGACCGCGTACCGCGTGAAGTGATATGGTACGCCCTGCGACGACATGATGGAGTTCCTGAAGAGCTCATAGAGTGGGTGCGAATCCTCTACTCTTGCCCAAAGAGTAGAGTTCAAGCTGCAGCCGGAATCTCGATGGAGTTCCCCATCTCTGTCGGGGTACACCAGGGTTCTGCGCTTTCCCCACTCCTTTATGTTGTCGTGATGGACGCCATTACACGAGATCTTCAGAAGCCCGTCCCCTGGACACTGCTTTATGCTGATGACGTAATGCTCGCTACCGAAAATAAAGGTGAACTCGAGCGAGAGGTGCAAGCTTGGTGTGATCGCTTGGAGTGTTTTGGACTCAGATTGAACGTGAAGAAGACCGAGTATCTAACGACTGACGTTAATGAGTCCAGCTCCATCAAGGTTAACGGCATCGAGCTCCCACGCACTTCGGTTTTTAAGTACCTGGGATCAGCAGTAGCATCCGATGGCAATCTGATGATTGAAGTGAACTCACGCATGAGTGCAGCTTGGTCCAAGTGGCGCTGTTGACTGGCGTGCTCTGCGATAGGAAGATGCCAGAGCGCTTGAAGTCAAAAATATATAGAACTGTCATCCGGCCGGTAGCGATGTACGGTGCTGAGTGTTGGCCTGCGACCAAGGAGGTTGAAACGCGCCTCAGCGTCATGGAGACGAAGATGCTGCGCTGGACGGCTGGAGTCACGCGCCTGGACCGCATCCGAAACGATGTCATTCGGCAGAAGTTCGGTGTCGCGCCGATAGCGGACAAGATGCGCGAAGCTCGCTTACGATGGTACGGCCACGTTCTGCGCGGAGAAGAAGACAGCGTCCGCAAGATAGGCCTTAAGTTCGAGGTGGTAGGAAAGCGGCCTAGAGGGCGTCCGAAGCAGCGCTGGTCTGACACGTTACATATGGACTTGAAGGTTGCTGGTGTCCACCCTGATCTAGCGCTGGATTGGGAGAGGTGGCGTCATGACACCAGAATAGCGGACCCCGCTACGAAGCGGGACAGACGCTGAAGAAGAAGAAGAAGAAGAAGAAGAAGAAGAAGAAGAATGTCGATTAGGCGACACATACAACGGATCTTGCCACCTTTTATGAGGTCACGCTCACCGGTGACTAAAGTATGAATCCCACTTCAGATGCGATCTGACATACAGGGTGCCTAAAAAGTATCGACACAATAAACGTAAACGTTAGAAATAACAATACATTATAAAATTTAGCAAGTTTATATACAAAATGTCAACAATGATCTAGCGAACAGAATAGCATCACTTGTATGCTATATGGGCTTCTTCGCTGCGATTGCAGGGGCGAAGACGCCAAGGAAAGGCATCGACGGTGCGCCGCAAGTAGTCCACGTCGATTTCGTTCCATGCTTTGACCAGATCATCCTTCACTGACTGCATACTTTGGTGGGAAGCAGCGCAAGCCTTGTTCACCAAAACTTCCCATATAGAGTAATTCAGCGGATTCAAATCCGGTCTACAGGGTGGCTCCTAATTATTTGCACGAAATTCAAACCGCTACTGTATTTTTGAAAATGGCGGGAGATCAATTATTAGGATTTTTTTTAGAATGGGGGAGGTATGAACAAAAACCAAGCAAGGTGATACACTCACTACCCTCGACAATGAGAGCTTCACCACATCGTTCCACCCTCGCTCATCTCGCCGATAAAGTACATTCTGCAGCAGAGATCGCTCGACGACTTCAAATTTCTGCCAGAACAGTCCAATACATTGTGAAACAGTACAGAGAGGAAGGAACGGTCGAACCGAGGAAGAGATCTGGCAGACCACGTACTGTGAACACTCTCCGCTTTCGAAACGTCATCAAAAGAGAATCGACCGGCACAATGGAATCGGATGGCCGTAGACCTTGGGGTTTCCCGCAGAAAAATACAGAATATCCTCAAACAGGATCTTGGGCTTCGCAGCTGTCGTCTTTATCGCGAACAAGTCCTTACCTTACGGAAGTTGCCGTGCAGATTAGATTGGAAAAATCCAAGCTGTTGCTAAAGGAGATCCAGCAGGGCCGCTTGTCAAACGTCATCTGGACGGACGAGAAGATTTTTACCATTGGAGTGGCACACAACTCACAGAATCAGCATCAGTCGCTGCCTTATTCCAGAAACAGGTCTTCTAAACGTCGTGTTCTCGACAGGACTCTCTTTCCGTCTGTAGTGGTATGGGCTCGCATTACCCTGGACAAGAAGACACCTCTGGTTTTCGTCGACCGTTCAGTGGAAATCAACGCTGAAGCCTGCCAAGAGAAGATCCTGCGCGATGTCCTTCTCCCCTGGGTTGCTGAAAATTCTGTCAGTGGTCAATGCGTGCTCCAACAGGACTGGGCACCTGCTCATTCTGCGAGACCCACACTGGCATTCTGCGAGAGTCACTTCCCTGACTACTGGACGATGGATTTCTGGCCACCTAACTCGCTTGATCTGAATCTGATGGATTTCGCTGTGTGGGGCTGCTTGCAGAAGAAGATCTCCTCGAAGTGTCACCAAAGCTTGAACGCTTTCAAAGCTTCACTTCAGAAGGCGTGGGACGATATCGACATCACCTTCCTGCGGCCCACAGTGATGTCGGTGGAGAAGAAACTGAAGGCCTGTATTGTTGCAAAAGGAGCTCATTTCGAACATCTTCTCGAGTGAATGACTGTTAGGCATTGCTCTATATAGAAGTTGTATCAAATTGTATAACTGTTGTTTTTTGTTGAAGTTATTAGTAATAAACAATGCGCGAATAATTTGGAGCCACCCTGTAGGTCATTCATCTGCCGAAATGAAGTCCTTCAAGTTGGCGCGGCACCAGTCCTGAACAATCTTCGACTCTGCACAGGAGTATAATCCTGCTGGAAGACATACGGCTTACTCTCGAGTGCGATTCGAGCCAAGGAACCAGTTGCTTCTTCAGGACATCAATACAGAAAGTTCTACTGATTTTTCTTCACTTCTGCATCCACGAAAGCGAGAGGCGCTTGTGATGAGTGCCCAAACCATGATACAGGCCGGATGTGCTTCCCTCGCAGCGAGCCTTCTGCCAGAATTAGCACTTTGGAGGTCCTTGAAGAGTATATAATACTTTTACAGGAGGAATGCACAAAAGTACCAAGTCACTGAAGGTTAAAGCATGGAGCGAAATCGACGTGGACTACTTGCGGCGTACCGTCGATGCCTTTTCTCGTCGTCTTCGCCCCTGCATTCGCAGCAAAGAAGCCCATATAAAGTACAAGTGATGCTATTCTGTTCGCTAGATCGTTGTTGACATTTTGTATATAAACTTATTAAATTTTATGACATGTTGTTATTTCTAACGTTTATTTAGTGCTTCAATACTTTTTACGCAATACGCAATACGCCGTGTAATAGAAGGTGGCCCTGCCTCCTCGAAATCGTGCAGAAGCATTGGGTTCTTCGATAATTAATGTCGTTTTGGTGTAAGAGTTTCACATCTGTAAAAGATACAACAAAATCAATTGTAAAGAGCACACATATTCTCACTTCGATGCTTATTGTAAACCGTATTTACACTATCAATCAAACAAAAATCGCGCATCGAACGTTTCGAGTGCACGACGCAATCCTATCACATAATGCGCTAATTGATTGCTGCCTTATTGCGTTTTAAAGCAAAGTATAATCTACTATTTTTCTTGGTTTTTTTTATAACTCTCCTTTAAACTAAAAACACAAAACTTTCCTTTAAAGATCACTGTGAAGTCATAGCAAAGAAGGCTGATAGAGTTGTATGCAGTATATTTAAGGCACTACGAACAAATTCTGTTGTTCATTTATTGCTAGCATATAAAGCGTATGTTAGACCTGTATTAGAGTACGGCGCCACTATATTCAATCCTAAGTGCAGGCGAGAAATCGCTAGGCTTGAATCTGTACAAAACAGCTTTACCAGGAAGCTATGGATAAGAGTTTATGGCTTGGACTACGCCGCCATACCATCAGCGGTTAAGAGAAATCATGTTTTTAACTTGCGGAGTCTTGTCTGTCGCAGAAGAAAGTATGATCTAATCATGATGTACAAGTTGCTAAACGATATGCTGTGCCTTTTACTTCAAGAATTTTATTCAATTTCCCCTTCTAACACAAGGGGTGGGCAGTGGAAGATCCAGATTCCCAGAGCAAGAAGTAACGTAAGGTCTTCGTTCTTTACTAGTCGAGCCGGCATTGAATTCCTGAGATTCTCCAAGAAAAACAAGTTGCCAAATTCACAAAGGCAATACAAAATATTAGTCGACCGGTATCTCCAGGAAGCTTGTTAGTTGCCATCCTCCTAGAGAGCTTGTTTGTGTCATGAATATTGCTAGTGTTGCCTGTTCTTTTTTAATTCCATTTTCTTTTACACTGGATTGTAATTTCTTGATGTTGTTATATTTAATCGCGTGGTTATCCACGTATATAATAAATAAATAAATAAATAAATAAATAAATAAATAAATAAATAACATTGCCTTACTCATTCGTGTAGCTGAACTAAAAAAATTTCTAAGAAAGGTGTACGAATTTTTCCTTGAAGAAAAAATTATTCTAACCTCTTTTGGAGAACCTGTAGTTTAAACTTCAAAAGGCTCATTCCGATTTGGAAGATTCACCTTGATTTTATAACCATCAAGATTGCTTGGAAAAATGTCCAAATTGATTTGAAAGTGCCCAATTTAATTTCAAATGTCTTACGATTAGGCTATCTTAGAATATGTCCAATTCGACGTGAAAAGTGTCCAAATTGATTTTAAAGGTGTCCAATTCACGTAAAATTAGTATATATGGCATATTTTTATTCTCTGACTTATTTGGCTTTAATTGCTTTTATACAAAAATAACTTCCGACGAATTGACTTGAACACAACCGAGAGCGAAGGCGTTCCTGCTGCTGCTCGGAAGTACAACTCGCTTTCAAGACGAAGGTCATCCGTCTTAGCATCGTCGGCTACAGATCTCTGGCCAAACGGACACGATCTCATTAATCAGTAACGAACTGCAGGCACTCGGACGACCGCCCCTTTTGTTCGACGTCGCCCAGACACTCTGTACCGTCCAGGTTCCACGCGGTCTATGCTGTTTTCAGGTTTGAAGCCCCGTTCTCGCCTACAAAGAAAGGTCGTCGATCGCGTGCTGAGCACCTAGACACCACACACACTCACGCAGACATTAAACATGCACTAGACGGAAGCAGCATTTTTCCGGAAATGCAACGTCTCCGTCGCCGTTTGTCGTCTGAACAACAGAAGAAGAGCACTCTGTGCATCGTCGAGGCGAAATGGACGAAGACGGGCGTGCCATTAGACGCACACGACGTATTTAATAGTTTTCCCGAGATTATGGATGAGATCTCAGCATAGCCTGGTGTAAAATCTAACACGAACAAAGAAAAACATAAGCCTCTACCGGATGCTCAAAACACACTGCTCCTAATTCTCTGTTGAGGAGCTTCCCGAACACAAGGGTTTTCAGAAGTTTAACGCGGCGTATGGATAGAACTTGGGGTATTTTTGAATCCGCCGTTTTCTCTGGAGAGGTAAGTCCACGTCCAGAAAACCTTAGAATAATGCCAGAGATTTGCCTACACATAAACGATTTGGGTAGAGGCTTGTCTGCTTGACTGCTTCGACGAGATATAATTGTGGCAATTTGAATATGTGTTTGACCATACAACGACTTGTGGTGGCCATCCTCTGCGATAGCCTCCCGCCTTCTTTATACTCAAACTCTGCTCTGTACTCGTAAGCTGGCAGAAGGAGAATGCCTCTCATACAATGGTCCATCACTCCGGGATAGCTGGACCACTTGTATGAGAGGCATTCTCCTTCTCATACAAGTGGTCCAGCGATCCCGGAGTGATGGAAGTTGGTGGCCTGATCGGAACATCTTGCTACTCATGTGTTGCTCGGAAGAAAAGGCTTATTGGGCTATTTCGGCACGGTATGACGATGTATGGATATGTCTACGAGAGAACGGCAGAGGATACAGCTTACGAGTACAGAGCAGAGTTTGAGTATAATAAAGGCGGGAGGCTATCGCAGAGGATGCCATTCCCTCCCCTGCCCCTTCGCATTCGGTTAGAGGTTAGTCTACAGACCTCGAAATACATAAGTCATCGAGGTGACGGTTACTGTAGAGCCACAGTATGCCAATATTTGCAGGACCTTATGTGAAACTGTAGGATACTGTAGTCACCAAAAACGTTTCTCAGAGCTACATAGAGTACATGTTTGGTGCACTTCCACTAATGCCGAGAACAGTCCAAATAAATGCTGATGAACAACACAGGGAGAGTTGCGATCTGGCGAGCAACATTTATGAACTTGCCCCAACGATTCTCACTCAGCAAGACCGGTGTGTTCTCGTAGGACATCTAACAAGGAGTACAGGGATGAAGTTCCATTTGCTGTAGGTCACTGGGTGGTCCAAAATGGCCAACATTTGCCGCCTAGTAACTCATGAACGGTTTGTTGGGGTAAGTACCCTCCCCCTGAAACTAAATAGTGCTGGTCATTTTGCTGCTGCACTCACTTTAATAAAGTGAAAGTGGAAAGTACAAGATCAGATTTTTCTTCTCTCCAAGTGGTTTGTTTCGCCAACTAGACGCTAACTAGAGGTTTATAGACGAACCTTTTTTATATATCACTTTCCCGGTAGCTCGTTAGTGAATAGAGAGGCGTTATGCGTTTAACTTTATATTGAATTCGTACGGGCGCGTGTAGCGCAGTCCGAGGAGGCGCCGGCTGTCGCGTGCACCCGATACCAGGTTCCTGGTTCGGATTTCCCGCCCAGGCCAACCAAGCCTTCCATCCCTCCGGGTCGGTGAATTGGTACCAGACTTATTAGGGAAGGATAGAGCGCTGATTTGTTCATAGGCTGGCCACCGCAAGTCATTGTATGGCCAAATACGCATTCAAATCGCCTCCACGACATCACGTAGAAGTGGAATGCGTGGCGCATCCCAAAACGGTTTGCGTAACACCGTCCTTTATCTTTTTTTTTACTGAATTCTTATAAGCTTTTCACTTCTAATCCAAATGGGGTGGATTTAGCACACGGGTTAACATCGTGGTCTCCATTCCTCTCGAGCCCGCTGCTAGTCTGAACAGGTTTATTAGGTGACAATTTTTTGTCATTTTTAGGACCACCCAGTGACCCGCAGCAGAAACGAACTTCACTGCTGTGCTCCTTGTCAGTTGCCCTACAAGACCACATAGGCCCTGCTCAGAATCGTAGGGGTAATCTCACAGACGTCCCTGGTGAGTCAGTCGTGCTAATGCTTTCTCTGTATAGGATGCCAAAGGTTTTTTCCCAGTATTTTTTGGTCTGAAAGCTCGTAGCGCTAGCCGTAACCCGGATCTGGTTCGGGTTAGAGGCCTTTGTGAACAACAATCGGCTCGCGTTGTTTATTTGCTTAGCGCTCGGTTATATCGCTTCCGCGCCACGATGAAAACCATTCTCGTCGCAGCCGTCACCGTCACCGAAGTCAAACAACAAACAGATCGCGTTGCATGAATTTTTTTCTCGAGTGAAGAAGGTGATAACAGTACGGGGGGGGGGCTGGAGGTGGAATAGAAATTTTGGATTTTACAGTGTAGCATTTCCAAATCCAAATTGGACGCTTTTCACGTTAACTTGGACACTGTTCTAAACAAGCTTAACATGTTTGAATTCAAACCGGAGATCTTCCAAACCACAACAAGCTCCTTCCATAATAAGCTAGAAACTCTCCTAAAAGGTAAGAATAATCTTTTGTCCAAGGAAAATTTGGTAGAAAATATGATATGATTTTCTTTGTAGTTTGAATTCACCTGCCAAGTAAGAGAAAACGCTGGCTGATGTTTTATAAAATTCTCGTATTTGAGGAGAAAATATGGTTTAAAGCTTGTTTAAAAAAGCAGGAGTCGGCAGTTTTTGGTGCCAAGCAAAGAGATTGTGCCATGCCCTCGTTCAGAAGAGCGTGATGTTTCTAGCAGAATTTCTATTTGCATTGAGATTAACACCTGTAAACGACACATCAACAACAATCGTAAAAAACATACATCCTCAATTTGATGCTTCATGTAAGCAGTGTTTATCAATCAAATAAACACAAGGGTTTTGAGTATATGGCGCAATGTCGTCATGTATTGCACTAAGTGATTGGTGCTCGGCTGTGTTTTAAAACAACATTGAATTTAACATGTTTCTCGAAAATACTATAAAATTATTACCCGATTGGGCAGAAGAACTAAAAATATTCAAAGAAAGTTACACATAATTTTCCTTCTACAAAAAAAAAGTACCCTGCCTTTGAGAGCCCATAGTTCAGCCTAAAAGAAGCTCGTTTCGACTTAGAAGTCGCTCACGTTGATTTCGGAAGCATCAAGTATGTTTGGAAGAGTGTCGAATTTGACGCGAAAAGTTAAATTAAAATTAAAACGTAACATGAAGAGTCTAATTCGACATGATAGGTGTGCAATTTGACGTGAAAATGGTATATATGTCGAGCACACCCATTTCCATAGAAATCAGGTGTATTATCGAAATCCAAATAATTACAAATACATTGTATAGAAACGACTGGGTATACGGAATATTAGGTTGTCCCATAAGTCCCGGCCGTTTTCTTCAACGATTCACTGCAGATTTCGCCGGCGGTCTCTTGCATAGCGCTGCATAGCTTTCGAAAGAGAATGATTTGCTCTATCAGAACATGCAAATGCTGTAAAAAACTGCGCAAAAAATTACGAACCTAAGCGGAGAGAACAAGTGCGCAGATGGCTACTTTTTCACTTTTCACTTCAACGACCTAAAAATTGACAAAATTCATGAGGAAAAAAGAAATGCAATGCACGTTCTGATAGAGCAATTCATTCTCTTTCGAAAGCTATGCAGCACTGTGCAAGAGACCGCCGGCGAAATCTGCAGTGAATCGTTGAAAAAAAAACGGCGGGGACCTATGGGACAACCTAATAGAATATAGGATTCGGGGCCTGCCTCCAGACGTTGCAAATGATGAAGACGTGAAGAGTAACGTCTTGTCGGTATTCTTAGCCTTATGTCCAATTCCAAAACTGATTGATTTCAGACTTATTGGCCTAAATTATAGTTTTATTCGATTGATCGGCAGTCGTTTATCTACTAAAAAAATCTCCCTTCTTGTCTTTGCATATTGCACAGTACGAATTGTAGCTGCTCGGCCAGTTTCCTTGGATGAAGAATGGCTTTGGGGTGCCTACCCCAACCACGCATTCGAAAATTTCTTGCATCTTGACAGGCATACTAGGGTAATTTGTTTATTTTCGTTTATTTATTTATCTATTTCTTCTACGTTAACTAAATAACGTGCCAAAAATGCACTTCAACATAACACAACAGCGTCATGCAAAAATTGTAGTATAGCTAAAAGAGCACACAAAACATTTGTCTAAGTTTCTATAGTATTATTATATTAAGAATAAAGGATAAAGGACGACGTTGCTCAATCCCTACTAGGATGCGCCACGCATTCTACTTCTACGGGATGTTGTGGAGGCGAGTTGAATGCGTATTCGACCATACAATGACTTTCGGTGGCCAGCCGATGAACGAGTCAGCGCTTTATCCTTCCCAGACATGTCTGATACCAATTCGCCGACCCCCGAGGGATGGAAGGCTTGGTTGGCCTGGGCGGGAAATCCGAACCAAGAACCTTGCAGGCGACAGTCGGCGCCTCCTCCGACTGCGCTACACGCGTCCATTATTATATTATTGTATATATTACATTATTCATTATTATGGAATATAATATATATTATTTTTTGATGTATCACTACTTATTAATTGTGTTTTTCTCCTTCGTAGCAACGTTAAGATGCCACCCCCCCCCACCAACTAGGATTGCACCTGGTTATGTCACACTGCCTCCTTCTGGCATGTGTAAAGGAAAAAGATAGAAACCTCGAAATTCTTCCCTTTTGGGGAAAGGATTACGCGTTTGAATGCGTGCTCCTCGAATACAGTGATCTTGCCAGGTCATACGATGCGTGATCGAACATAAAATCGATTCTCGATGACCACGACAGCCAGCGCCTCCAGCCAACTGCTTTCGATCTGCGAAACCACTCATCTTACCTCTGACCCCGTGTTGGGCTGTTCTCCTCATTTTTTCATGATTTCGTGACGTTATGTAAATCGATTCCTGGTTCTTGTTAGCCTATGTCTCTATGTGGGATTTGGATCAATCCTAATCGGAGGGGGGTGGGGGCATACAGTAGCTTGCGTCTCCAATCCCATGCTTGAGTTTCAACGAGGGCTTTAGCGGCACTATTGTAATTTACGGACTCCAGAAGACGAGGAGGGGTCGAATTTTTTTCGCCCAAAATTGGCCTAGGAGGGGTTATTTAGGGCGCTGATCACGAATCTGACATCCGTTTTTCGTTTTACACTGAAGTAAGGTAGGTTACGGTAGGTGAGGGTGACTAAGGCTGCCAAGGTCATGGTCACCGATTGCGAGCAATCCCATCCTTCTAAACATTCCGGGAAATCGGCTGCGTCCAGGTTTAGCTTGTCAAAGACGTCCTTCAGCTTGAAGTCGTGCAGTTCTTCCTGGCGGCGGGGTCCCTGCCTTATCCTTAACCATTGCGGCGAGCGGCGTTGCCGCAGAACTCTGTGAGGGCCTTTAGATTGCTATCTCTCGATTAAGCCTTTGCCTATCCATGAGTTTCCCGCAAAAATGGTTTCCCGCTGATTTGCGAATTTCCAGGCGATCGCTGCGGGACCGCCTGCATGCTGTGCTCACCCGTAGCACCAAAGATAACCCCTATAGCCTAAGTTTGGGCGAAATCGGTGATTATGACCTCGACAGCCCTAGTCACCGGTACCTACCGCAACCTACCGTAATCGGCCGGAATTTCAAAAACGGATGTCATATTCGTGATCAGCACCCCAAATAACCTCCCTGGGAGAAGTTTGGGCGAAATTTTTTTCCGACCTCTCCTCGTCCTCTGGAGTCCGTAAAGTACAATAGTGCCGCTTTAGCTGCTACCCCTTTACGCGAGGGCTTTCTCTTCAATTCAGTGATGAGGTTGTGTGGCCTGGAATGGCATTCGGAACTAACACTTTAGAGTTGCCCCTCCCGGCTAGGATAGATCCCGGATTCATCTAAATTAATGTTTAATGTCTAACGTTGCCGTTTTAATCTTATATTATTGCCTGGTTTTGTTTGTTTTCCTTTTTATATTTGCACGGCCTATTTTTTTGTTGTTCTCACATATACATAGTGCGTCTCCTTGAGACACAGTTGAATAAATAAATAAATAAATAAATAAATAAATAAATAAATAAATAAATAAATAAATTTTGATGTATATTTAGGTATCGCGTTTTTGCACTTCACTGAAAATTGAAATAGCACACAAAACTAGATACACTGAGACTATACTAGCACCACTATTAATGTAATAAAAAGTAAATTTAAAAATAAGTTTAAGCAAATAAGCGGATATTAGGAGACAATATGAGTCCGTATTTGGCCTATACAACGACCTACGCTGGTCAGTCGATGACTAAATTGGTGTATTATTCTTCAGAGATACGTATTCTAGGTGTCATCGATTCTAGAAGGATGGAAGGCTTGGATGCCCCAGGAACGTTTCGAACCATGAGCCAATGCGCTGGCAAGCAGCGACGTCTGCCATCTGCGCCAGACTCAAATATGAGGTGAGTAATGAAAAATGTTTGTGTAAAACACGACATCTAAAAACTTTAGTAATTTTTTAAAAAATGATAGCGGAACATCTTTAGCTTATGGATAAACAAATGAACGATAAAGGCCGTTGTTAGTCAACGCGGGATGCGCCATGCTTTACTCTTCCGCTATATATCGGCAATGGGGACAATTTTAGTGCGTGTCTGTCCCATGCAATAAGCAGCGGTGACCAGCCGATGAAGAAATGTTTTACCCTTAACTCTTTTGAAAATAGCCTTTTCTAAATTAGACTAGTGACTCTAATGAAGGGTTAGAATGATTTTTAATTAAGAAATTTTTTAAAATATGGTCTGCTTGAAGTTTTAATTCACCTAGTCAACAAGTGAAAGCATTGTTTAAAATCTTATAAAATTCTCATTTTTATGAGTGAAAAAGGTTTAAAGCTTGCCTTAAGTACCAGCAAGGCGGCCTATTTTACTACCAAAAAGAGATTGCGCCATCCTTTCGTTCAAAACGTCGTGGTTTTCAGTCGATTTTCAGCAAAATTTCTGCTCGCGTGGAGTTTCACATCTGTAAGCGATACAACAAAAACTGTTGTAAAGAATATTCTCACATTAAAGCTTCATGTGAGCAGCATTTACACTGTCAATCAAATACCGATTGTGACGAGCTTTTCGGCGTGATATTTCTGGTATTTTAATGCGCTATGTGATTGCGTCGTTGTTGGCTTTAAAACCACATTTAATTAATTATATGTTTTGCATGGGCGCGTGGAGCGCAGTCGGAGGAGGCGCCGCTGTCGCCTGCACCCGATATCAGGTTCCTGGTTCGGATTTCCCGCCCAGGCCAACCAAGCCTTCCATCCCTCCGGGGTCGGTGACTTGCTACCAGACTTGTCTGGGAAGGATAAAGCGCTGACTTGTTCATCGGCTAGCCACCGAAAGTCATTGTATGGCCAAATACGCATTCAACATGCCTCCGCGACATCCCGTAGAAGTAGAATGCGTGACGCATCCCAAAGAGGATTGAATAACGCCGTCCTTTATCCTTTTATCCTTATGTTTTGCAAACAAGAAACATTTTATTCAACTATTTAGTGTTATTCATTGGAGCAACTGAGCTAAAATTTCAGAAAAAGTAATACCTACTTTCATTGAGCAAAAAATTACTGTAATAGAATAGTGTCCTATTTGGGGTGAAAAGGGTATATACATGATGTACATAAAGAAAAAGCTTATCTTGACGTCCGACATCGCTGTATTATTTTTATTATTTATTATTTATTACATGGCTAAAATCCATGCGAAGAACAATGTAATTAGAAACAGTATACAATGACATCCACATGACATTGGCTAACGATCCAGACCAAAGTGTAATAGAATGATTAGAAAGTATATGCGATAACAAACACCCGGAGAATGAAGAATAGAAAGGAGAGCAGACCAAGAGGGGCTCTGCCACAAGATCTCGTTATGTCCTAGAATTATTTATGAATCGACTTGCATTCGTAATAGATGCCTTCAGGTTGTACGGAATAACTGAGTTTTTGGCAAGTTTCATATAATCCGAACCTGCTCTATTGACAAAAAAATTATGTCGAATTGAAGATTTTGCAGTGCTTAGTGAAAGTTTCTCTCCTCCACCTCGGGTTCTGGATGGTCTCATTATGAAGAAGTCACGCTTATCAAGTCCACAGAAACCATGGAGAATTTTGTGAACCATTACGAGGTCGTATATTCTTCGTCTGTATGAAAGTGTCTGTAGCCCAAGTTGTTTGTTTCTTGTATCACTGCTGGGAATAGCATGGTAATCAAAGCCACATTTCCTAATAAATAGTTTTCTAGTGAAGCTATTTTAGACTTTTTCAAGTCGAAGTGTATTTTTCTTCTTAACGGGGTAAAAAATTGTTGTTCCATACTCAAGTATCGGCCTAACGTAAGTCTCATAAGCTTTGACAAGGACAGATGGGTTTTTTGTGGAAAGACTTCTAAAGAGATTGTGTACCACAGCTATCGCTTTATGTATCATGAAGTACAGAACCTCCGATGGGCCGGCATGTCTACCGATCGATTTTGAATCTATGAAATACTTTACAGGGAGGCCCATAAGTCCTGCAACATAAACTTAGTTGTATAAAAAGGCTAGAAATGCACCAAATTTCGTACAATTTTAAACACTACTTGCTCATATTGTGTAGATTATGGTGTTGCACTATTATTCATAACAGGCCATTCGTGATGTGATAAAAGCCTTTAGATGGTATGGACAGCTCTTCAGCCCGCGTCGGAGCGCCTCTTATGGAATTTTATGCGTCATTTGTTACAAAGAAGATGTTGCGCAATAATTTTTCTATGCTACATAAAGCATAACTTTTCTCTAAAACGGTAAACGAACAAAGACTAAAAATCTAAAACTGCAGGAATTCCACAGCTAGTCTTTTGCAGGCACGATGTTGGCAGACGGATGGGAAGCGGCGCTAGCGTCCATTTCTTCTTGACGTTAGAATCATCATTTTACCGGAATGTGCATTTTGCCTTTACATAACGCAATTGGGCCCAGAAAATATGGTGTTCTCTTTTTGTGTCCATCGAGCAAGCATTTTTACTGATTTTCACTCTTTTTACACAAAAGCCTAGATTCTGAGGGAAGACATTGTGGAAAATCGTGTAAATCAAACAACTGCTATGCGTAGTTTTCATCATATTCCCTAAAGCTAGTATTAGGTGCACTGTCATTTTGTCTTTTCCGGGATCGTTCTGCTTCGAGAAAATTTTCATCAAATGAAGCGGCGACCGAATACCCGGCCTGAGCGACGCTAGCTGCAGAGCTTCTCATACGATCTAAAGGTACTGCTCCAGCATAATCTAGGCAGTGCGGGCAAATAATCTTTCAAATTATAGGAAATTTCGTGCATTTCTAGCTTTTTTATACATCTAACCAGGGAATGCCGTCAGCTTCCCATGGAACTTCGGATTGGGACCTATATCACGTGAAAGAGCTCGAGACGCTGATCACAGATCTGTAGACCAAATTTGCTAAATGGATCTCCTAAGCGAGTTATGGCCGGCGGAAGCCGCGATGCCTTCCATGTGTTAGGCGCGCTCAATCAGCGTTGGGCGCAGTATTGCGTGGTAATCAGCGGTTCGGCTATCAGCACCGTCAGCAGCGGCGGCGGCGCAGTGGTAGAGTGCTCGCTCCAGAGGATTTGGTTCATTGGTTTGGTTCCTGCCGATGACTGCTTTTTTGCACTTTGTGGTCTATCTTCGATGAGGCCATTCTCATTTTTACCACTTTTTTGAGCGAACGGCTAATGGCGACTTGCATTTACGTCTATTTGAAGACGGAAACGTGTTTCAAGTAAAATGTTTTATTCATGACGTGAAGCAAGTCAGAAATTCAAATCAAAACAAAATAAAAAGTAAAAATAAAATCAAAAATCAATAAATCTTAATAAACATAATAAATAAAAAGTAAAGGCACTAGTTAAAATTTCCGACTCCACCGACACGACTTCGATCGAAATTTTTTTTTTGCTGAAACTTCGTCTAAGGGGGTTATTTGGGGTGCTGATCACGAATCTGACATCCGTTTTTTACGATTCGGTCGGAGACCACCCATACCTTTAACTAGGGTGCTCCAGGCAGACTCACCGATTTCGCTGGGCACTAGTTAAAAGTTCCGACTCCACCGACACGACTTCGGCCGAACGGTTGTAACAACGGTATAGGTGGTCTCCGACCGAATCATGAAAAACGGATGTCAGATTCGTGATCAGCACCCCAAATAACCCCTCTAGACGAAGTTTCAGCGAAAATTTTTTCTCGACCGAAGTCGTGTCGGTGGAGTCGGAAATTTTAACTAGTGCCTTTACTTTTTATTTATTATGTTTATTAAGTTTTGTTGATTTTTGATTTTATTTTTACTTTTTATTTTGTTTTGATTTGAATTTCTGACTTGCTTCACGTCATGAATAAAACATTTTACTTGAAACACGTTTCCGTCTTCAAATAGACGTAAATGCAAGTCGCCATCAGCTGTTCGCTCATAAATGTGCTAAAAATGAGATTATAGGTCCTCGTCGAAGATAGATCACAAAATGCAAAAAACTCGTCAGCGGCGGGAACCGAACCAATGAACCCAATGATCTGGAGCGAGCACCCTACCACTGCGCCGCCGCCGCTGCTGACGGAGCTGATAGCCGAACCGCTGATTTCTGCGCAATACTGCGCCCAGCGCTGATTGAGCGCGCTTAACACATGGAAGACATCGCGGCTTCCGTCGACCATAACTCACTTAGGAGATTCATTTAAAAAATTTGGTCTACATATCTGTGATCAGCGTCTCGAGCTCTTTCACGTGATATGGGTCTCAATCCGAAGTTCCATGGGAAGCTGACGGCATTCCCTGGTAAGTTTTTGTTGCTGAACTTATGAGCCACCCTGTAGAAGTGTTGTAGTCAGATGCCTTACTTGAGCTACGGTAAAAATCAAAGTGCTATAGGTGCAATTGTAATATTACGCACCAGTGGTTCAGCAGCCACATCTACCATACGCTCATCCCTCTACAAGTCAAAGAAAATCCTCAAAATCCTCAACATTTTGAGAGCTAGAACCTGATCATTTGCTGGTCCTCAACGCACTGGACAATTTGAGGATTCGGGAACTTGCAATCTCACGCAAAACTGAGATGCATTGCGCATTCTAGAGGCACTCGGTTGTACATTGTGCTGTTCTATTTGCAGGTCACTAGTGAATGATAGCAGGTTGTGTAGTAAGCAGTTTATTGCGCTACTATCGGAGCGCCACACAAACCATGTCACACGAGTTTACATGAGCAACAATGCAGAAACGGGTACAAGCATCTCAGATATTAACCAATAAGCCGTGTGCTTGTGGATTATAGTTGTGCTTCTGGGAATTTTATCGATCGAATGAATGAACAAATAGATTTGATGCCGAAAATTTTCGAATGAATGAATTAACAAATTTTTTCGATGTCGAAAAATTTGAGCCGATGTGCGCACGAATTTATTCGCTCATCAATTTTTCAAATCGAATAAACTTCATTTTTCGTTTATCCGAACGTTCAAATAGTTGAGCAGTTTGCTCGAATCAGCTTCTGTGCCTAAAGATTGGAAGTTTATTCAATATTCGAGTAAAATTATTCGATTTTCGAATAATGTTCGAATACGGCTCGTTTTCGATTTTCGAATTTAAACGAACGTTCAAAAATGATTTTCGAATTCGAACGAATATTCGAAGATCTGGAAATATGGAATATCGACTATTCTTACAATTATTCGAATAAAATATTCGAATATATTCGTTCGAGTGCAACTAATCTGTGGATACCACTCCATGATACTTCAGGTCTAACGTTCACCGTCATAAGCATTTTCAGTCACTCACTGAGAATTCCCCTAACATACTAGACGGGGAGCAAGTCGCAAGTCCGGAGATAATAAGCAATAAAATATTGAGTGCAGCTATGGACGAACTAAAAAACTATGTATGGCTTCAAAGATAAATTTCTGCTTTCTCGGAGGCTAATCAACTGCGAACAAAAAAACGAGTACGTCGTGTGTTTCTCTTCACCGTCTTGATCTTCGCGACGTTTGGCATATTGGCATATGCTCAGCCTGAGAGAATTCAGTACTTGATCAAACTCGAGAAGATATCACTTTTCTACATTTTCAAAGCGTGGACTTTGCGCCTCCCTTCTAATAGTGAACGTTAGGTTCTTGTAGTTTTTAAATCATCTCACAAGGGGAGGATACTGGGTTACCAGGGGACTTTAGATAAGACGTATATCACTAGATGCGGCTTCGAACGCTGATTCCAAATATGTGTTCCGCTTCTGCTGTGCGCATCTGTGAACGGAGTTATGGACCATTTTCGTAGCAGGCTCCTTCGCCCTCTAGGTCCCCACAGAGCGCACCAGTCACAAGAGAGCGAGCTCAAACAGAGTTGAAACTGCGCTGCCGGCTGAGCGGTGGTGGCGCAGGGGTAGAGGAGTGGCGTGGTGAGACGGGGTGGTTTATGGTTCGACTCTCCTGTGGTGCGGGGATTTTGCACCTCCTAAAAATGATCTGCCACGATTAAGCAAAGCTCTCTACGTCAAATCGCAATAAAAAAGGTCACCAGAAAGGACTCGTCTTCATACTGACAACTTCATACCGGCACGAAGATGCAATTTATCATGAATAGTTACTAAAAACATGGCGAGAAGACAAACAATGCGCTGCAATAGCAACTGTAAAATAGCACTACGAAATGTTCAAAACATAATAGCTGGTGGCAATGACCGAAGCGTATAAAAAATACATCAGTGCTGCCGCTCTATTGGTGTATCAAACGTTCCAGGGTGACTGTGCAGGTATCCTGCAGCGTACCATGGATACGTGAGAAAAGTTCTGAATCTTGGCGCAGAAAATTGAGTGTAAATCAGCGAATCAATTTAAAGAATTGAATCGCGGGAGTGGAGTGAGAACTTCATAGTGCGTGTCAATACCAGAGAGGTGAACCGTTTGCACATGCTTTTAAATGGCAGGAAGAAATATACGTCTAATGGTTGTATTTGTGATGTTGTTCCTGCTGGAATGTTCATCACTTTCACTCTAGTAGGATCTAAATACAAAAACTGATGAAATGGTTTCGTGATCCTTGAATGGGTTCCAGCTGTCGATCAAGAGCAAGGTTTGGGTGCCGCTGATACCTTCTTTTCTTCTGATCCTCTTCTGATTCCGTACTGGTACCTTCCTCATCCTCTACCTCGATGCTCCCGCATTGTGCATCTCGCAAGACGGATGCGAAACTACTGGTCGTTTTCTTCTCTTGCCTTGCAGAACGCGTGAAGTATCGGAAGGACCGAACTCCTCCAAAACGTACACCAACACAACAGGTGGTGAGAACATAGTTTGGGAGATAGGTCGGCAGTATTGTCCTAACCGACCCCGTGTGTCGAAAAAGAATGCGCCCAAGGGGGTTATTTAAGGCACTGATCACCCACTTGTAAGTATGGCTGGTGGGATCATGGTAATAGACTTCGTCCAAACTTTGCCATTTGACATAGAGAACATTAGTTGATCGTGGCAGATCTTTTTTAGAAAGTGCAAAATTCCTGCACCGCAGGGGAGTCGAACCATGTACCACCCCGTCTCACCAAGTCGCTCCTCTACCCCACGCGCCACCACTGCTCAGCTGGCAGCGCAGTTTCAACCCTACTTGAGCTCGCTCTCCTTTGACTGGCCCGCTCTGCGTGAAGCTAGAGGGCAAAGGAGCCTTCTATGAAAATGGTCCATAACTCCGTTCACAGATGCGCACAGCAGAAACGGAACTACACATATTTGGAATCAGCGTTCGAAGCCGCATCCAGAGATATACGCCTCATCTCAAAGTCCCATGGTCACCTAGTATCCTTTCCTTGTCAGTTTAGCGAAAGTTCAAGAGCACCTTGCGAGATGAAGCAGCCGTTTTCCGGCTGTGGCCATTTTTAACAATCGTGTGACGCCTTCAGTATGATTTTTTTATTTTGGATCGAAGAAGCAGCTCACACAGCGATCCATGTCAACTTCATTACTGAACGGTTTTCGTTGCACAGCGGCAGAGGGAGCCAAGCGGAGTTCATAGTGTTGGCTCAAGGCCTGCGCTGTGCTCAGCGATATACTGCCACAAACTATTGTAGTGGAAAAAGTATTATACTGATTTCTGATACAATTAGTACACTTTTAATTATCAGTTAGATGATCTGGGGTCAGATTTATCAAGCGCTTTTTACCCTTTAACGGTGAAAATACCGCCAAAACTGGTGCTGATGAATGTCGTATCACAGGGTTTGGCGGTTTTTTTGGCACTATTGTACTTTCACAACTCCAAGGGTTGAGGAGAAATCGAAAAAAAAAATTTCGCCCAAACTTCGGCTAGGGGGGTTATTTCGGGTGCTGATCACGATATGACATCCGTTTTTCGTTTTACGCTGGAGTACGGTAAGTTGCGGGTAAGGAACGCTTCAGGATGGATTGCTGTCACCTGCACCTACCGCAACCTACCGTACTCCAGCGTAAAATGAGAAACGAATGTCATATTCGTGATCAGCACCCCAAATAACCCCCCGCCCTAGCGGAAGTTTCGGCGAAATCGGTGATCATGACCTTGGCAGCCTTAGTCACCCGCACCTACCGTACCCCACCGTACTCGGCCGTAATTTTGAAAACGGATCTCAGATTCGTGATCAGCACCCCAAATAACACCCCTAGCCGAAGCTTGAGCGAAATTTTTTTCGACCTCTTCTCGACCCTTGGAGTTGTGAAAGTACAATAGTGCCGGTTTTTTCACCGTTAGAGGGCGGTAAGGGATTTATGAATCTGGCCCCTGTAGAATTTCTACGTAAAAGGTTTCATTTTGTAGAGACGTTTGCACTCGGATGGAGAGGAGCACATGTAGAGGAGTGATGTGGCAGTCAGTCTATCTGTACAATATCTTCCGGAGCCGCCATCTCTCCACAGCCTGATTACGCCGTCGCAATATGAATACCAATCAATATTTGTAGATTGTGAAGGTATGTAGTTGCGCAGTTTTGAATGATTTTGTGTATTTTAGGGAAGCAATATCTTAGTACTGCGTGCTTAGGCGCTTTGAGGAGATGGAATTTTGTGAAAATGCTTTTATTTTTTCGATATCACATAGAACATCATTCTTGGAGAACTCTCAGCTTGGGCTAACTTCAACTACCAATTAGCGCTTCCGTTCAATGCTGCTGCATAATCAGTTACCGAATTGTTTTGTTTTTCTTAGCTGTACTCTGTTGTATTAATTGGTAGAAACAAGCAGACGTGCAGCAAAAATTGTATTTTTACAATGAAAATGGGCAAGGAAAAATTTGTCAGATGCAAGCGTTGGAGTAGGATAATCTTGGCATTTTGAAACTTCAAAAATAATAGAATACACCATGATCTTCAAATCAGTTCCAACCCGATTGCATAAAGGACGTCGACTTGAGCAGGTTAAAAGTTAGAAAGCTTGGTGGAGTTTAGTTTACCGTCAGAAGATGAAGCTTATGCTTCCCTTTGCTCTTCTAACCTACTTCTAACCGATTATGAGCAGAAAAATTTCTGGGAGCGGGATAATATTACGTGTTCATAAAATTCTCCATCAACCTACTTTTGATTAAAAGTTTATGGCATTCTGCACCGAGAACACATCCAGTCTTTGAACTCATGTACAGAAATTTCCTGTTGAGAGAAGCAGGTGGTGACTCTAACAAGCGTTGGCTGTGCGCACTTTGGCTACTTTGGAGAAATCAGGGGTCATCTAATAGTGTTGTACGATTGTATTATGTTGGTGAAAAGGTCTTGCACCAACCTAATACAGTCAACTCTTTTTTTTTCAAAATATTATTGTTTCTTTTGTGAGCGACTTTAGTCTACAAGGTAGTTACCATTTACATCTACAACCTTCTGCCATCTGACGGGGAGATCATGAAATCCTTTCTCCCAGAATGAAGTCAGCGGTGACTCGAAGAAGTGTTGCACCCCGGATTTCAGTTCGGTTCGGTCGTTGAAGCACCTATCCCCTAGACGCTGCTTGAGAGCTCGAAAGAGGTGGTAGTCCGATGGCGCAAGATCTGGCGAATACGGTAGGTGAGGCAGCACCTCCCAATTAAGCTCCTGCAACCTCTGGCGAGACGACATTGCAATGTGGGGGGGGGGGAACATTGTCGTGAGGTAAACAATCTTTCGCCCCTGCCGTTTGCGCGACATGGCCTCGCTCAGCTTCTGCTGCTGTGTAGTGTAGATGTTCTCTGTTACTGCAGTGCCGTCGTCAAGGCGCTCGAGAATACCACCAACAGCAGAGCATGACCTTCCTCTGGTGGATGTCCGCCTTGAGGTTGTGGTTTTCCTTGAGGGATCCCCTGGGTCTTCCGAGTATGATTAACGAGGAAGACCCAGGATTCATCTCCCGTAATGACATTTTCGAGAATGTCTATATTACGAAAACGAACAAGGAGAGACTGTGCGATAGTCAGTCGCGCATGCCTTGTCCGAGTCACGGAGTCAGTCAGTCTTCACTGCAGTCGTAGTATTCATATGCCTTCAGAAGCAAATTGCCACGTATGCGAAGTAATCTAGAATGTTTGTGCTACAACTGTATGGCACCAAACAGTCATTGGAAGTTCCTGTTAAATCTTGATTTTTTAAAATTTTGGTGCAAGGCTTTTTCACCAACCTAATAGTAATCAAATCATCTGCATGTTGGTAGAGTAATAATCTTGATTCAATAGCCTCTGGTCATGACCCAAAATGCATCAAAATCGCACATTGTATTCTATTGTTTTTGTTGACGTAAAGAAAGCCTATGTGGAGAACAACAAAGCTATCAATAACCAAACAAGTATCGTGACTTGGGACACAATACAAAAAAAGAACAAGTAAGAAAATGAAGAGGTAAAAATAAAATAAAATTGCCCAACGATTCGAAATAGCAGTGAACAGTAAAACAGCTTAAAAAGGAAATTAAATCAAGCATGCAGCTACCAGAAATCTTCTGCATATACCAGCTTGTTTACCCTACTCCTTATGTCTACAAACTCTGGAAACCAAATTTTATTGAGCCGTGACACTACTCTGACAGAGAAAAAGTTAGCACCTGTGCTTTGGCAAATGGAGCCCTGAATTTAATGGCACTCCCTCTAGTTCTAGAAGGTGCTGAGGAGAAAAATTCTTCATTATTCAGAGAAACCCTTCCCGTTAAAATCTTGAAGGCACTAAGAAGATCATTCCTAAGTCTTCTATTTCTTAAACTCTGCAAACCGTATAAATGACGCCTATGAACACCATTAGGAATGAACTGATAGCCCATGCCAGAACACCTCATGGCCAGCTTGCGAATGAAGTTATTTTGAACGCACTTTAAAAAGGCGATGTCCTTCTTTTTATAGGGGCTAAACGCTGGCATTCCCGTTTCGACTAATGGTTTACATAGCTCTTGTATGCATTAACAAGTGTTCTTGCATTCCCACTCCTTAAGGCTTTAAATAGATTGTACGCTCTACGGGTGCCAATGAGGATATAAATTTATAATGGGTCTCGAAAAAAGTTTTCATTGAAACGAAATCCTAAATCCCTTACCTTGTGCACTCTTTCTTAGTTATCGGGACCAATTTTGTATTTAAATGAATGGAAATTCTTATCTATGCAAAAATGCTTAGCATTGTCAGCAGCAAGAGGCAGTCCCCACTTTTGTGACAAGGTTGCAGTTTGATCAATTGCAGCCTGAAGAGATAAAGAGTCCTCTATATAACCTTGTAAACCTTCACATCGTCGGCGTACATTACGTAGCTGACCCCCAGCTGAGAAATCAAAGACGGCAACTCAGCAGTATAGACCAAGAATAATAGAGGACTCAAAACTCCACCTTGCGGAACCTCGCAGGGTATGTCAAAAGCTGAGGAAAACTGCCTGCCAATACGGACTTGGAATATATGACCATGTAAAAATTTACCAATCCAGGCAAGGATTCTACGGTGGATTCCAAACGACTCAAGTTTTTTTAGTAGCAAATTTATCGGAGCCCTATACATTCATCTGTGATGCGTCACAAAGCACGGGCCAAAGATGAGCCAGTAATTAACGTGGTATAACACATGCATAACAACATCGCACGACAAGAAATCACTGGGTACCGAACGCCGCCGTGGTTTGTGGAAAGGCAGAAACGCGAGAAAGAACAAACGTGGAATTTTCTCATTGTAAAATGGGACTCATCGCACAGATTCCTCCTCCATCCGTTACGCTCTGAATCTTCTCGGAGTCTTTTGCCACTCGACTGTCGGGTATTGTTTTTAATTGGAAATAAAAATAATTATAAAAGAAACAAAAGCCGTTTGCCTAATAACGTAGGCGTCAAAATCTTTCATATAGGTTTTGATCAGCCAAGAACGTCACCCGAAAACGAGTTTCTGAAATTAAGTAATTCTCTGTAAGTCACACAGTAGCGCATCCATTTCCTTAAAAACCACTTTTTTTTACTTTTCTTCCATAGGTGATCTTAACTACGTTTGTCTCCCAACTTCACGTTAGATGTTTGATGTATTGCCGAAAGAATCAGCGACATAACAGCAATCTAACACATTCTCGTGGGAGCCCGCTATCTTCTTTACGGTTCCCATTTTCGCTTTCTTAAGGCTCGATCACACTTTGCTTTGGCAGGAAACCAGGCTTGCGCAGCAAAAGAGGGTGCACGCTGCTTTCGCAAAAGATGTCTGCTGTGAACAGCAGCGCAGTGTAGCATACGCAGAATAGTGTAGAAGTTGCACTTCACCGCACGTGCTCTTGCCTGTAGCCGCAGCAAGAAATATCATTCTACATTTCTAGTTGCGGCGGCAAAAAGGCCCCGCTGCCGCAGCTAAGCGTGCTCACGAGTGCGGCGTTGCCTTTGCCGCGCAGCAAAATGGGCAGTGGATCGACACCATCTGTAACCATTGCTGCCGCAGCAGAGGCAACGAAGTGTGCTTGACTCCTTTCACTTTTCAGTTGCTGTGCTGTGTCCAGCATAGGAATGTGGGTTTAGAACATATTTTTTTTACCTTTTAGAGGTGTGTAGTGCAGTCAGAAGGTGCCTGCTCTACACCGAATCATAATTCGATCATCTCTCGCCGTCTCCCGCACATGTCACCCAATTCTTTCATTAGTTCGGCGTCGCTGAACTCGGGTCCGCATTGTATGGGAAGGACTAAGTACTGGTTTGTACACAGTGCGACCTCTGCATTGTGTAGACCAAATACGAAGTCAAATTGCCTCCCTTAACAAAATGCTTAACAAATGTACAAGCGGAAGGACATGAAAAACAACTAAAAACAAGGATAAATTTGACGGCGTTGCTTAAGCTGTAAGACATACTGTAATTGTCTGCAGTATTCTGTGGGTTATACCAAGTTTAGCGACCACGAGTATGCAGTATGGATCCTAATGAACTGTTTTGGATATCCGATTCGGATGTCCCTCTCCGAATCATCCAAAAATCGGGTGTCCTCAAAATCGCCTTTATCCGAAGGGAGCGACAGGAGGTCACGCGCCGCTGCTGGGAGCGTGGCGTCACCGCTGTTCTCCGGGCCGGAAACTTTTGCTTTGCGTGTCAAAGGTTTCGTAAGGCAGCCGTTAGACGCTCGGTGAAGCCTAGAGGTTGGGATAAATGAGCAAGGGGGATGAGAGGAAGATCGCACGCCCCCCAACAGGGGCGGGTGTGCCTCCTGACCGTCCCCCTTATCCGAATCATCCAATTATCCGAAGATTTTCGATCGGATCCAATGTATACTGTGCACGTCATGCGTAGACGTCGTCGTACAAATCAAGGCGGATGGGAGTACACCAGAGGCCTTAGGTCATAGTAGAATCGTAACCCCAGTAGCTTCGCATCACACTCCTCTATCTCTTTCCATCCCCTGGTTAATTCTGTGCAAGGGCAGCTCCACATACTGGTTTCTCACCTCAATCGGTGGCCAAGTACATTTCTCTATCAAGATAAGGACACATTTAATGTAGCACATCGGAAAGATTCTGATTAAGCAGGTACTTATGAAGCAGAGGGCCCGTGGTGCCGTGGGGCTGCCAGGAAACATGTTAACGCGGCAACGGCGACGGAAACGCAGCAACCCACGGCACCTAAGGACGGGTGCTTCATAAGTATCGGCCCCATGGTGCCGTGGGTTTGCCGCGTTAACATGTTTCCCGGCCACCCCACGGCACCACGGGCCCTTTGCTTCACAAGTACCATTAAGCATTAGTTACTTTAGAATAGCGACATGATAACGTCATAATATCGAGGAAAAATTAAAATTTAATGGCATTGTGTAGGCGTAATGCTTAGCTTGGCAAGAGCAAACATTTATTTGCTCACATTGAAAAACCATTCGTATGACAATTTGGAAGCTTTAGAATTGTCGTTAAGAATGCTAAAACGTTTGTGCGAGACGAAACGATTGCGATACGTGCCAATAATATTTTATTATCAAAAGGGCTTAAAATAGTTGCACGCCCTACGGATAATATCGGCTTCAGTATTATGTACCTTTTATCGTTGTGCAGGGGTCTGCATGTTTTGCTAACGCTTGAATGTCTTATCAACTGATGATTCTCTTTTCTTTCGAAAATGAATAGAATGCAGGATAGTCAGTTAAATTGTGCGCGAGGTATGTCATGTCATATGCTTTGTGTTCGACCGTGATATTGTTCATTCAACTCTTTCACATTGTACCATGATACATTTCCAGTTACTATATAGCTGTGAAGGCTTCGACAGGCTCGAGCTGTTATGTTCCTACATATTTTAGCACACTTGTTGAAGCCTGGAGAGCCTGGAAGAGAGGCCATATGTTGCCACAAGATATTTTGTTGCGATAAAACAAAACAAATAAACAAAAATAAAATAGAATGTATAGTATAGATAAAACTTTTGCGCAAGGCGGAACGCGAACCCGCACCTACTCTTCTCCGATAGCGATGGTACACCTTACGCCGGGAGCATACTTCTATCGCCGCGGTGCCATCGCGGCGCTCAGTTCATGGCCATTCCGCCGCACGCGGTCGAATAGTGAAAGGAAACTTCGCCGCGGCCGCCGCAACAGTGGCGGTCGGCATGCGCGATGGTTTCCCGCGCCCATCGCGGGCATGGCATACTTTTTTGCGCGGTGCGCGGTGTTTAGCGTTGGTCCTGGACGGATCGCCGTCGCCCTCCCTTGCAGAGCGATGAGCGATGCGACGAGCACTGAGAAGTTCAAATTCTTTCGCGTCGCTCTGCAAAACTCATCGCCGCGACGGGAAGTATGCACGAGGCCTTAGGGTGGACGCGTCGCGATGTTTTGATAAGTACTCATATCGATCCATTATTTCACGATCGATATGGGAGCGGGTCCGCGTAACACAGCGTCCCCGACACGTCTCCGAAGTATAACATAGGCCTAGCATCGCGTCTCGCGTCGCGTGCACATAAACGCTGCCATACACGTTCCATGTCCGACTGTCGTTGAATCTTGGCATGTCGTTGAACAGTGGTGTAGGATGTTGTGAAGATGTTGAGCCAAGATTGTTATGCAAGCTTTACTCGGTTTACGTTTCGGCGAAACCGCCGAAACCTAAGCCGAATAAAGCTTCCATAACAAACCGCCTTCTTTAGTCTAGAAAACACAAAGAGAGTTCGAGAAATTACTTGTCCAAAGATCATTTCAAGCTACGGGAGTCTCGACAGTTAGTGAGAGAATGAAACGAATAGGGAGTAAGGCAATTCGACTAACCTTATGAAAACAGCCGAAAGGCTGGTTGGTCACCCTCGGATAGAGAACAACTGAGTGAATGAGCCCTCCCTTCGGGTCAGCCCCTCAGCGGCCATCCGACTGGCGCCCTCCCGGGTCAAGTCCACAGAGGTCGGCAAATGAGGTCAGTTCCTGGGTTACGGCCACCCGTTCGTCTCTCCTGTTGACAGCGGATTCTTGGATGCAATCCCCAACGCTTCCAGGGTTTTGCGCGCCGCGATATCGGACTCATGCGCTAAGATCGTCACCGCTATCCCAACCACTGCGCCACTATGACTCTGCAATCTCTGTTCCCCCAGAAGCGTAGACACCTTGCACTTTCCCAGTCCATGCCCGTCTCACCGATGTATTTCTCGTTGCATTGGCGCTGCTCCCTTGCACCACTGGCGCTGTTTGACCGCACGTAACATCTGCAATTACCTCAAGACGTATCCGCACTCACCCATGATATCGGACTGAGCCGTTCTCTGATATCAGCATGGAATCGGTTAGGCCTTGCTGGTAGTAAATGTTTTGAGACCGAAGAAATAATATGTTAGCTTAAGTGAAAGCAGAAGATGTGGGTTCGAGTCTCGTCTGATGCAAGAGTTTTCATCGCAACAAAACATTCTGAGAACCGTACGCTCCTATATTTGTTTATCCTTTTGTTTGTGGAGGCAACTTGAATACGTATACTTACTTACTTTGATACTTTGATGGTCCACTTGTCGGCTGGAGGTCTTCTCAGCAGGGACCACTCTACCAGACCGCTCGATCTCTGGCAGCTTGCAACCAGTGAGGCAGACTCCGCCCTCTAAAAGATTTTGAGGATGAGTCTGCACATCACGTTGGCGGTCGTCCCAGTGGTCTCTTATGCTCCCTGGGGAGCCATTCTGTGACACGGAGACTCCATCTACCGTCCTTTCGTCGAAGCAGGTGTCCGGACCAGCGATATTTGGACTTTTACATGTACTGCAGCGGGTCTGTCAATTGCGACTTCTCCCTCAGCTCCGAGCTTCGTATGCCTTCTTGCCATCGCTGACAATGCTTGTCCTCAGAAGACATCTCTCCAGTGCGCGATGCGTAGTTTGCAGTTTAATTGTCTGTTGTCGGTCCAGGTTTCCGTCACGTAACACATCGCGGGAAGTACGGAGGCCTTGAATATCGAAACCCTGAGGCCGGTATCCTTAACCTGATCGGTAGCTTCGGAATCGAACTGATGGCGGCCCATGCTGCGCGTCTCCTTTGGGCGATTTCAGGAGCGAGGTCGTTACCCATGTTCAGCTCTTTTCTCAGATAGACGTAAGAGTCGCGCTGTTGTAGAGCGACTCCACTCAACCTTATGAGTCCCGCGCCACACCACTGGTTGACCATACATTGCGTTTTGGACATATCCATGTCCAACCCAATCTTCATACCTGCCACCTTGAGTTCGTTCAGCATCTCCTCGACTTCTGTCGTGCTGGTAGAAATGAAAACAGTATCGTCGGCGAAGCAAAGGTTGCTGATCCGTTTACCGCCTTTATCGTCCCAGTTCAAGTCCTTCATGGCATCCTGGAGTGCCGCTGTGAATAGCTTGGGAGAAATTGTGTCTCCCTGCCGTATTCCTTTTCCAATAGAAATTTTACGCCACCAGCATGCAAAAGCGCTTTCAGAATGGCGTTGATTTCCACAGTGCCGAACGCTTCCCGATAATCCACGAAGAAAAGAACAAGTGGGATGTGGTATTTGCGGCTCCTTTAGATGAGTTGTGAGACAGTTTGAATATGATCCATGCAGGAGAAATCTTTGCGAAACCTGCTTGCTCCACTAGCTGATACTCATTCAAGCAACGCTCCATTCGGTTAAGCAATATATATCTTGGTGAAGATCTTGTACACAACCGAGAGACGACTGATGGGTCGATAGTTGTTAATATCTTCCTGCTGACCTTTTTTGAAGACTAGAGCTGTTTTCGATTCTTTGCATAAATCCGGAATCTTATCGGTTTAGTGGTTGAAGTGCTTGGCAGGAAGTGAGCAGAGGGCACTGCCACCCGCACGAAGGAGATCAGCAGAAATGCCGTCCGACTCGGGAGCAGTGCCTGACTTCATCCTTCTGATGGCATGAGCAACTTCCGATTCTAGAGTGGGAGGTGCTTTCTCAGCCGGCGGCATCAAGCATTTTGGGACAGTGATGGAAGGACGAAACAGATCTGTGTAGAATTCTTGAACGATGGCTGGCTTTCATCGTTCTTCGAGACGTTTGCGTTGTTCCACCCTTATCCATAAGGGCTGACATTATTGCCTTCTGGTCGCAGTGTTCTCGTTTGCAGCGCTCTGTGCTTGAACTTTCCCCAACGGCATCTAACAGCTTCAATCTTTTGTAGGCTTGAATGGACTCCTTCACGGCAATTCGACAGACCTTCGAGATGGTGACTTTTCTAGGCGGAAAACGTTAAGATCCAGTTTGACAGCTCTTCTTTGCTCCGAGAGTTTAACCGTATGAACGTTAAATCTTGATGCAGACTATGATGTGGCTTCAGAAGAGGTGCTAGCATATTTCAGCAGTCCCTTGGAGAGAAGGTCGTAGTCTTCCGACGGACTTTCAAGGAGATTCCAGTCATACGACTTTAGTGCATATTCCAACTCCGATTTGAATGTGGGGATCCTGCCGGTGCCGGCTTATGGGTGTCACGTTTGAAAATCTTTTTTTTTCTGAGAGTCAGCTTCGCACAGACAAGACGGTGATCTGAGCCAGTGTCAAGTGAAGGAAGCACGGAGACGTCGAACAGACTCCAGCGTCTGTTTGTAAGAACATGGTCAATCTCCGAAGGTATTTCTCCATTTGGGCGTTTCCAGGTACACCGCCGGTTTGAAGGCTTCTTCAACATAAAATTTCCATGGAAGAGACGACATGCGGATAGGAAGTCTATCAGTCGCTCTCCGTTTTCGTTCCTTGAGGAAGTTTCATGTGGCCCTAACCTCCATTCGTCATGGTCATTTGACCAAGTGACCAAATGAATACGTATCTGTTCTATAAACTGACCTGCGGTGGCTGATCTGTATAAAAACCAATCCTTCACCTTTCTTAGATAAGTCTGGGGCAGATTCAGAAATGCTGGATGGACGGAAGGTGAACCACAACTCGGTTCGGGGTGCTCCTCCTCCGACTGCGCTATATGAAGCAAGTGGAAAAGGGTGTTCCAAAGCCCAAATTTCTGTGCTAGACAGCGCACAACAATTGAAAGGCACAGGCTCACTTGAAAAGCTAGAGAAAACTTCGATATCCTTGAAGGAAAATAAAGTTAATCATTGAACGGAAGAAATGAAGAGTTTGACCTACTCGATGCCATAGTGGATGTAGAGAGCATCACTTGTCCTTGAAATATTGATGAAAATCATGATGCCGATGTCTCTTTAGAAGTGCTGTTCTCAGCAACCGTCACGCACTCAGCCGCAGCCTAAGCCGACAGCCGCTGAGCTTTCTTATCCGGCAGTAAAAGTTATAACAGTCTTTGTCAATACGTCGCAAGAGCAGCTGTACCCACGCTATCCGCGATCGTAGCTCAAAATAGGGCCCCCAGAGAAACCAGCGGGCTTCCGACACGATTTGTTTTAGACTTTTGTTCTGTTGCAGGAGCTTCCATCAGAGTAACAAAAGCGTGACGCTCAAGATGCTGCCATGAAGAATGGTGTGGGTGGTATCGAACATAACTGTTGGCACTTTTCACCAATAGAAAAAATTCATCAATTCACCCAGCAACTGCGCTCGGCTGCCAAAGGGTAATACACCATAACGACGTAGACGTTGAGGTCACATTCAAAATTCTAGCACGTGAGAGCCACACTGTCGCACGCAAAATTCAAGATGAGTTCTGAGTAGAGCCGGAGGCTGAATCGGAAGGAGAATACGGCTATATAACACGCGAGCTCACGTTTGCATCCGTACCCTTTCTTAGAATCTCTTCACCTTGCATAGCCTAGACCTTAGACTGCTGCTGCTCTCTCTCTGCTGAGAGGGTTGCTGTTCAGTGGATATTTAAATTTCCTCAGAGTCAATGGCTATATATGGCAAAAGAGTGAAGGAGGCTAAGTCGCCAAAATGTCTGATAATAATGTTTGTACTATTTCTGGTCTGAATTCTATACTCCAGTGAACAAGTGGGCACTCATCAGTGGAGGAGATTCACACATTCGCCATCCAACTACAGCCGCTTTTAAGCGTACATAACATCTGTGGACCTTAAACGTTGCCAGCAACTTATTCCATCTTTTTATTATAAGGTACTTATTATCGTATTTTACGATCTGCTGTTAATGAGTCGGTTTTCTTGCCTGCTGCACACAACGAACCTAATGGCGTTACAATAAATAGTAACAAGTCAAAGTCCAACAGATCTTGTGAGATTTTTATGGTGGACTGTAGATTATTTAGACTTTTTTGTAAGATTTATCTCAAAACAGAGCAAAAGAGATAAGAGTGTTGGAACTGGTTGCAAACCTAAGACGGGTAAGCACGATCTGGCGCTGGGCGAATGCGAGGAAGTATGCTGCGAATCGGTGGCCCCATTCACGAGGGAACATGCCCTATTGAGCAAAGTCCCCATCCACCTCGTGGCGCTACGAGGTACCCAAGACCCCATCACCCAGGGGTAGGGGACCCTATGATGTGAACAAGTCACGACCCTTCCCTGGCAGACGGGGGTCCACATGGTAACCTTTGGCCCCTCGCGGTGGACAGCATCTGGATTGACGAACGCCCGCACCACACGCCAACCGTAGGTGCCTACGGGCGTAATGTAGTGAGCCCCGACTGTAGTGAGAAGGCGCAACCCCAAATACTAGACGACAACTACATAGTATGCCATGACAACGCAATTGTACCCAACATTATGTAAACGAACAGTAATAATACACACCAATACCGACAATAGAGTATGAGGGAACTCACCACCTTCCTCGTCATATGCAGCACAAGATAGACATCCCCGGTTTATTCCACCCATCAGCATCGCACAACCATAATAGAATATAGGAGGTGAATACTAGATGGTATGGAAGAATATGCTTGGCGAGCCCCATCCGGGCTCGCCGTCTTTCCTGGATTGCAGCCGGCTGTAATGAATGAAGAGGAGCAACAAGGCTCCGCTCGAATAGTCCCCGGAAATGATGATGGAAGCGTGCTCAAATGTGTGGCGCTCCAGAGGCGCGCCCACGCAACCGACTGACGAGACGACGGAAGTATAGAGTGGAGCTGGCGGGGGGCGGCGCACAGCCGGGCCCGTCGATCAATAGCGTGCGCCGGCATGCTGGACCTCGGGAGTGCCTCATCGGGGTCCCGACCGATTACGGTAGCGGGAGTTGTACTTAAGGGAGCGAGCTATCGCATTCGCCACAAGGTAGGGAGTTCCGAAGCCGCACCTCGTCTGGCACTTCTGAAGGCGGAACTAGTGGTACATGTGAGATACATATGGGACTACGAGGTGCCAAAATGCGATACATTTTTGGGAATCATCTAGCGCCCAGTAATCACGAGGAGTCTAAAGTAGAATAATAGGAGGACAGTGGGCTAAGTAGATATGGAGGAAGTGAATCTCCGTTAGTCTGGCGACCTGGCCAATTCATGTCCTTCAGCGACGTGGAAGCACAACCGTAAAAGACAAGGGTTAGTTGCTTTAAGGGAGATTAACGCATACTCTACTAGCCACGTTACTTACACTTTGCAGTTTTCCCTTGTTCTTGCTTTTTGATGAGTTGGACGTTATTTCGTTATGTTATAGTACTTTTCCATGTGCTCTGCATTGATGCGACTTGTACTGCTTTTTGTACGAAGAGCCTTTATAATCTCTTTTAGTTGACAACACGTAGACCAGATTGGGCCCCCATAGCGATGGTACTCTGGGTGAGTCTATGCTTTAACGGGGAGGAAGAGCTGTTGAACAGTTTGTATGAGTATTTCAGATCCTGCTGTTCTGCTTCTCCAATTATTTTAGCGGTGAGCCAATTCTTGATTGATTTTTCTAGTCGAGTTATCTAGCAATAAAAGTTTCAGCACATGCTGGTCAGATAAAAGTGAACATGAACATGAACATCCATCAGACCGCTAAGTATTATATAAACATGCTCAATTACGAACAATACAACCAAACAGTTCCACCACCGATCAGTGGAGGTGTTGGCCAACCTGTAACGAAGCGTGTTTATGAGGTCGTGATCAACGGACATCTTGAAAATCGAACATTCTACGTTGTGAATACGTGAGTTGTTATTTTTCTTATAACACAGCAGTTTTTAGAAAAGAGTTTCTTACAACATAGTGATTTTTAGAATCATCTCCCTAGGTGAATATTTAATCCAAGATGTAACACGGTACGTGTACGGAGTTCTCGCTTTCGATTACCTGTAGCGCAGAAGAGCATGATTAGACCTATGTTCCTTACCGACAAGTAGTGAAATAAAGGAGTCTAAACGCAGGCAGGCATTCCTTGGTAAAAGTCATGATGTGTACTTTAATGAGCCTAAATGTGTCAATGTTGTAAACGCTGTAATCTTATTCAAAGCATGGAAAATTCAAAGAGACTGTAGGAAGTTAGTTTCCAAAATAACGTTTTATTTTATAGGTATTAAGCTAAAAGAAGAAATAAAGGCAGATCATAAGAGCAACATGTAACGCCAACATTTTCAGTGGAAGTCGAAGACGTCCACTAGTTATCCCAAGCTGGAGACAGGTTAATTTGGGTCGGCTTAAACCCTCAGCCTGGCTACTACAGGAACCTCCTTGAGCACGTTATGCATTACCTGTCACCCTTTGATCATCAAGTTACTCGAGCGATTGCCAGCAGCGGCTCCATCCGTCCCCTTCGCGTGCCAGAGCGCAGAACCCGGAGGTGACTGCTCTCGTCCGGCAAGTGTCTGTGAAACGCATTACATGGCCGGACCACCTAATTTTCGACGAATTGGCACATGCGACAGCGTCTCTGATCTTCAAACGTTGACGAAGCTAGGAACTCCGGAGGTCTTCTTCCACTGTAGTGAATCGGGTCACTTCAAGAACCGTCCTCTTAATTACCCGTTGCGCGACGCTGACTGCGTCGTGGTCATCCTGCATTCGTATGGCCCAGGCCTCTGACCATGAGACGTATGTTAGCGCAGGAAGAACTGTGGAGTCGAATAGGTGGCCGAACGTCCTTCGTATTCCTCACGGCTTTTTCGACGTTCTTGAAACCAAGCCGCTCTTTTCCTCCTGCTCAGCTTCGGCACTATGTCCTTGGCCAAGTTGACCTCGCGACTTAGATGCAAGTAGCTAGAGCATTAGGAGATGTTCGTTCTTGAGCAAGGATGGGTAATCAGAAACTCATGAACATCGTCTTCATTACCATAGGCCTTACGGTTTACTCCGCTGAACATTCGATATGAGCGTTTCTATGTTCGGCTAAGTTTATTAATAAAACTTTGAACTGAGCTTAATTAGGAATTAGAGGTGCTATACAGATGTTTCTAGTAAGACACAGAAAGCTGACCTTTGAGTCCATTCTTATTGTCTTTTCAGGAAGGCTTAATCCTTTCCGAACTCACGACATATTTTTCAGGTATAATCCGCTTAATTCGATGGGTTTCTGTAATCAAGACAAGGACTGTCCCAATCTGCCAAAGACGCTCTGTTTCGGGGGCGAGTGTCTAGAAATGTGGTGCAGATTTGGAAACGACTGTCCTCCGGAAAGCGGCTGTGTCAACTCAAGGTGCAGATGGGCAGAGAATCAGATCAACTGTCCTTGTACTGGTGAATGCGACTATCCGACCTCGGAACAGAACGTAACGAAACGTGTGTACCAGATTGTGGTCAACGGACGTATTGAAGTGCTCACTTACCTCGTTGTTCGTACGTGAGTTAACATTTTATTCATTCATTTCTTCCAGCTAATTCTGCTTCTAAAATATGGGTGCGCAACTGTGAAAGTTCGTTTTTTACGAGTTAACGGAAAATAAGTTTTGGAATCGTGCACAGCTAACTTTATTAACTATAACCACTATTATTAACAACAACATTACTCCAGCTTATTGGCAGTCTGTGAATTCCATCGTAAAAAATTGTGTTTTTCGAGGCGATCTATTCATGAAGCGGTTTTTGAACGTCTTCGCGTTTGGTGAAGTTCTTCTCCGCTAATCTATGACTCACCGATCTGAGTAGGTGATAGTCAAATGGTGCAATATCTGGACTGTACGGCGGGTGGGGCAAAACTTCCCACTTCATTTCTTCCAAGGCTTCTTTTACGAACATTCCAGCATGAGGCCGGTACTGTGAGGGTGCAATATTGGGTACTCATATCTAACCATTATAGACGTCTCCGGGCTACCTTTTTACACAGGTTGATTAGTTGTTTCTTGTAACGAGTAGCTGTCACCGTTTCACCAGGTTGGAGGTGCTCGTACAGAATTCCTTTATGATCCCACCAAATACAGAGTAACACCTTTTCTCGTGGATTTTTGGTTTTGGGTTGACTTTGGTGTTCCTAATGGATCTGTCCATAAGCCTTTCCCTTTCGGTTTTGTCGAAATAGATCCATTTCCCACCTCCGTTGGTGACACGGTGCAGAAACGACTTCCTTCGCTGCCGTTCAATCAAAATTTCGTGCGTGGTTCTTCGGGTTTTTGCTGGAGTTGCGTCAGTTGATGTGGCACTTTCTGAATCTTGTCATTTCATGCAAGCGTTTCAAAACTGCCCAAACTCAGCTACCTGTTGTTGCAATCGAGGGATGACTTCGTCAAGTAAAGTTCATCGTCTTCGAACCGTTGTCTTCCGCGGTCTTTGTTCTTCAGGTCAAAATCTCCTCTAAATCTCTTAAACCGTTTCTAGCAAGCTCTGGCAGTAATGACATCTTGGCCATGGACTTCGGGATCATGTTATGTGCTTAGACTTTTCTCTCATTTGAACATAAACAATAGAAATTCCCGCAACTGCTCCTTCGCTGGCGCCTCGGTGTATTAATTTGTCGTTAATTTTTATATTTGTACCTTTCTCAAGGGTGCAAACAGCATCAGACCGCACATGAAAGGCTCTACAAGATAGATATGAACTTATGAAAAAAAGGTGTTGGAAATAGTCGATTCATGAAAAAGTGTTAGGCAAAGTGAAACAGAAAGTCGCAGGAAGTAAACGAAAAGCTTTTGAGAAAGTTGGAATTTTCTCCAGAACAGGGTCGAGATTTTTCAACGACTTACAGCAATTTAACGTAGAAAATACAGCCAAACTCTTTGATAGCGAGGCTTATCAAGAAGCGATATATGAAACGTTTCACCGTATCGCTTGAGAAACCCCGCTATCAGAGATTTCGGCTGTATTTTCTCCGTTAAATTGCTGTAAGTTGTTGATGAATCTGGACCTAGACCTTTAACGATCCTACAACCAAAACGGTACCAAGGCGGTTACCTTCGTGAGATAGAACTTGAATATTTCTTAATCTCCAACTTACTTATAAGGTTAAATATATTAACTCGGAGCAGATTAACGAGAATAAGGACTTGGGTATCCTCGTTACGAGTGCCTAAAAGTTTGACAAGCTTTAAACATGCTTGTCGACAAAACAGACTTTCAAATTTATGCATGACCTGTTGAAGATATTCAAGGCAAACGATCCTCACACTCTCTCACGCGCTTCAAAATGTTTAGTTGAGGCCGTCATGGAATTTGCCACATCAGCATTTAATATTGTCAAAAGAAGCATGACAACCTCCTTGGAAGCATCGAGAACAACTACACGCAAAAGCTGTTTATGAGATGCTTTAGGATGAGCTATGCCGACATTCCAAATATGGTACTGATAGGGCAAGACAACTATGCTTATCCTCTTTACGTAGTAGAAGGAAAAAGGCGGACCTAATCATACTACTAGGTGGGCTGGTAAGTTCTGGTGGTTTTTGTGCAGCCGCACTTCGTTCGTTTACTACTGAATCATTATTCAACTTACTTCGCATTTTTATATAACGTCTAATACGGAATTCTTCGCGCTATCTGACGGAGTAATTTGTGTTTTACCTATGCTTAACAATAGTGTTTTTTCTGGCATGGATTAGTCATAGGAGGCCTTTCGCCTCTAAGTACTTCTGTTGTAAGACGATAGACGACATAGGTTTATCAGCATAAACAGCAGAATACAATATAGGATCAGCTCGTAGATGGCGCAGTGGACGTGTGGAGATGTGACGGGAGACAAGTCGACAGACGGCTGAAGTCGGGTTGTGGGTTCAGGATCGCAGCGACGGCACGCAGCCGTCCGCCGGTCGGGCGTCCATTCGATGGCCTCGTCCACGGAGCTCCTCCTATAAATACGAGCATTGGTTACGGTAGTATGGATGGAATGCATGAGTAATAGGAGATAGAAGCGTGCGATGTATGAGGCTTAGCTGGTGCTACAGTAATCTAGCGTGGGAGAGTAATGTGTCACTAATGTGGGGTTACGGTAAGCTGTCCTACCACTAGGAAGCGTGGGACACGATTCCTTACAGGTTACAACCAATCACATGCGTAGAAGATACAAACGTGTTTCTTCGAAGACTTATTGAAGTATGTCGAAAGAGCAATTCCGAACGGTATTTTATTTCAATTCCAAACTGGGGGTATTCGCCGTCGAAACAACCCGGCAAATTAAACATATATGGGACCGAATAGCGTTGGAGAAAGGACTGTGCAACGATGGTTCGAGAAATTTCGTTTTGGAGATTTCAATATTGAAGGTGAACCCCAAACGGTAGACCTACAGCAATTCAGGATGTCGATTTGAAGGCCTTCCTGGAGACCAACCGATTGCAAACCGTCCGTGATATTGCGGAAGGCCTAGGGGTCCGTAAAACTGCTGTTGCAGATAGTTTGAAGCGTCACGGAAATGTGGAAAAGCTCGAGAAGTGGGTGCCCCAGGATTCGAGTGATCGCCAGGAATTGAATCGTTTCGAAATCTGTTCTTCCTTGCTTCTCTGGAATCAAACCAACCCATTTTTGGATCGAGCCGTCTCATGTGATGAAAAATGGGTTCTGCACGATAACCGATGACGATCAGGACAGTGGATTGACGTCGACGAACCCACCAGGCATTTCTCGCAGCCGAAATCCCACCAGAAAAAGTTGACGGTAGCAGTGTGGTGGTAGGCGACTAGCGTGATTCACTATAACTCTCTGGAACCAAGCCGAACCATCACAGCAGAGTCCTACTGTGACGAAATCGACGAGATGTGTCGAAGAGTGCGTGAGCTGCGGCCGGCTTTTGTTAACAGAAGAGGTCCCATTCTTCTGCATGACAACGCCCGTCCTTACGTTTCGCAAATCACCATCCAAAAATTAAACGAACTAGGAGCTGAAGTTCTGCTTCACCTGCCTGCTCATCAGACCTTGCGGCAATCGACTACCACCTTTTTAAGCATTTCGGAACTTGCTCGCTGGTAGAACCTTCGCAGTCAGGACCACGGGAAAATAGCCTTTCTAGAATTAGTCGCATATCGGTCACCCATTTTTTGCTGATGGAATTGTTCAACAAGCATCGTGTTGGAAAAAGCGTGAAGATTCGAATAGTGCTTATTTCGACTGAATCCGATGAGTAAGGAGAAAGTTGTAATCGTTTGAAGTGGACCAGTCAAAACCACCAGAACTTTCCGGCCAACCTAGTATTAAAAATGGTCACTAATGGTAAGAAGCCTTCAAGGAATTTTCGTGGTGCGCCACTGACCAGAAATAGAATAGGAAGACCTAGGTTGTATAAGGGTGAATTCTCAAGTTAGGTCCAACCTTCTCACTTCTCACGAAATCTAAAGGAGATCAACCTATTTACTTCGGTGGAGTCAGAAATTTCGTAAATAAGCCTCGTTGAGATGCCTTCTTGCACTCAAAGAGCTTTTTCTAAACTGCGTTTTCTGGTAATTCTCCTTTTTTGCGATATTTTCATTTCTTCTCTTACACGTACTATGATTATGTAGGCCTGAAATAAATAAACTAATCATCATTTTCAATAGCGTTTGTCCCGCTTGGTGTCGGTGTCCGCTCTTCTGGTTTGGTGACGCCACTTCTCCCGATCAAGCTTGGTCGGGATGGACACCAGCTACCTTTAAGTCCATATGCAACGAATCTAGCCAACGTTGCTTCGGGCGTCCTCTGGGCCGTTTTCCAGGGACTTCAAGATTCAGGCCAATCTTACAGACGATGTCGTCGTTATCGCGAAGGACATAGCCGTACCATCGAAGACGAGCTTCGCGCAGCTTCTCGGCTATCGGAGCGACACCAAACCTCTGTCGTATGGCGTCGTTGCGAACACGGTCCAAACGCGTAACTCCAGCCGTCCACCGTAGGATTTTCGTTTCCATTACACTGAGACGGCTTTCAATTTCCTTCGTCACGGGCGAGCACTCAGCACCGTACCTCGCTACTGGGCGAACGACTGCTCTATACACCTTTGATTTGAGGTGCTCAGGTATTGTCCTGTCGCAAAGCAACCCAGTCAACGAGCGTCACTTGGACCAGGCTGCACTTACACGCGCGTTCACTTCCAACTTTAGGCTGTCATCGGACGTGTCTGTTGATCCAAGATACTTGAAAGATGTAAATCGTGAGAGCTCAGAGCTCTGATCTTAATGGATCCGCCCTCATTCACATTCGTCGCCAAATATTCCTTCTTGTTGAGTCCGAACAATGCCAAGCGATCGCACCACGCCTGTGCCTGTCGTTCTAGTTCGGCTTTGTCTTCACGTGCAAGCATTACATCATTAATGTACAGCAGCGTCTAACGTGCCACCATCTGGAGATCTCGTGAGTTTGCATTCATCACGACCACGACGAGCAGTGGGGATAGAGCAGATCCCTGGTGCACCCCTACAGAGATGGAAATTCCATCGAGGTGCCCGCTGGCGCTCGCACTCGACTCCTTGAGTAAGAGTACAGAATGCGCACCCACTCAATAAGCTCTTCAGGGACGCCGTGTCGTTGCAACGCGTACCATATCACTTCCCGCGGAACGCGGTCGAAGGCCTTCTCCAAGTCCAGGAAGGCGAAATGCACCGGTTTCTGTTTCTCGCGGTGCTTCTCTAGCAAAAGACGAACGGCGTGAATGGCATCAACAGTGCCACAGCCAGAGACGAAACCACACTGATTCGTGGAAAGCTGGACGATATCCCGGATACGTCCATCGACAATTCGCTCAAAGATTTTCATGGTGTGCGAAAGTAAGCAAATCGGAAGGTAATTAGCGCAGTCCGCAGGGCTGCCCTTCTTTTTCCAAATCGGAATAGTCATGCTTTGCTGCCAACTCTTAGGCACTTTCTTCTCAGCAACAACCTGATTGAAAAACTCTGTTAGCCAGTCAGCACGGCATCAGCTCTTCGAATTCCATAGGTCGGCCGGCATGTCATCAGGACCAAAGGCTTTGCCTGACTTCACCTTCCTCAGGGCTGCTTCAATTTCGCTCGCTGTGATCTTTTGAACGGGACCGTATATAGGTGATGCATAAGGAACAACAGCATGTTCAATTTCCACACTCGAGATTTCCTCGAAGTAGTCGTACCACCGCTTCACAGCCTTCTTACGATCCATCAGAAGATGACCATTCTCGTCGTTAATGCCAAAAACTTCTCGATGTCTTCTGCTTGGCGACAGCGCGCTTTGGCGAGTCGGCAAAGATAACGCCCACCATCGCGCGTTTCCAATTTTTCGCTGACATCAGCGTAGTATGCAGCTTTAGCAGCGGCCACTGTCTTCTTTGCCGCTTTCCTCGCTTCTAGATAATTCCGCCAATCACAGACTGTTTTGTCACCGATAAATACGTGATAGAGCCGATTCTTTCCCGGACCTTCTTTCTGAGATGACAAATTAATAAACTAAATAAAAATTTGAAAGAGTAAGAGTAACAACAATAGAGAGCAACTGCTTCTAAAATAAAATGCACTTCTACTTTGAATTTATTCTGGTTGCTTATTTTTTAAATTTAACTTTGATTTTTTTTAATTTGAACAATTTTAAATTTTGTACAGTTCATTTGTGTAGTCCTGACTGAGCTAGACATTAGCACAACATGTTTATTTTAGGTATCGACCATTGAACGCACTCAGGCATTGCGCTCTGGACACTGACTGCCCTGACCTATCAGAAGTTTTCTGCTTCTTCGGAGAATGCATGGAGATGCTGTGCAGTAGCGGAAGCCAGTGTCCTTCTGGCCACATGTGCGTCGATTCACGATGCAGGCGAGCAGCATGGGTTGATAAAAACAACACCACGAGCGTTAACATAACGGCGCGCCCTTTCGAGATCCTGATCAACGGCACCTATCAAATTGTAACGTTTTATATCGTTAAAACGTGAGTTGATTTTTGTGAATGACAACGAATGATACCCCACCAAATTGGTTGTTCTCAATGTGTCATCATTGCAGATATCCTTCAATCAACTACCCTGGCGAATGTACTATGGACAGTCAATGTCCTAACCAACCGGAGATCTTCTGCTTTGGAGGAGAGTGCCTCGAATTGCAATGCAAAGACGACAAACAGTGCCCTCCTGGCCGCCCATGCATAAACTCAAGGTGCCAGAGAGCTTCACCGCAGATTGGACGCCTGTGCAGCAGTGATGCGGACTGTCCGTCCCCGGTGTATTCAACATGTGTAGCGAACACCTGCAAAGCACTGAATCAGTCCTGCAGTGCTCACACGGATTGCCCGAAATATCCCGACGTCTACTGTGTGAGCGGCTATTGCGTGAAACTCGGTCAAGAGTGCGAACCTCTTAAACCATGTCCATTCATGGGCTACACAATATGCGCCGGATCAAAGTGCTACCCTTTCAACCTGCCCTGCAAAGTGGATGGTGACTGCCCTAGTACAAGCTTGAAGTGCTCCAATTCGTACTGTGCGTCAGCCAGTAATACCGCTCCCATCCGTACGTTATTTAATACGATAAACTCAGATCCCACACTTTACTGCTGTCTAGAGTCACTATGGCGTTTTTGCTATCAGTTCACGTCAGCAGGTGACGTCCGATACCGAAGATCTCGAACACCACGAAGTTCAGGGGCCGGACTCATCAATGACTTACGGCAATCTACAAACAGAAATTTCTGATAGCGCTGCCTATATCGCTCACCGTATCACTTGATAAGCCGAGCTATCAAGGATTTGGCGGTATTTTCTCCGGTAAACTGCTGTAAGTGTTGATGCATCCGGCCCCAGCACCCAGTCGCTAGCTGTGGTCAGTTCTTCGGTCTAAGGCCTATGGTATACCCCCACCTCCTATCGTGCCGGGATCACTTAACTGGCCAATCGTCGAGTCCCGCCCTGCCCACCGTCCGAGGACGATGAGGGGCTGGCTCCCGCTCGCCGAACGGCAACCGTCCGCGGTGCACTACACTGCGGAAGGCTGTCCTCTGGCAGAGTCCGGCGCCAGAAATGAGCTCCAATATGACGCGGCGCTCCCTGGGTCGACGACAACCGTCCGCGATAGTGCCATAGATACTGCCGCGGGGATATACCGTAGGCCTAAAGCGGGAAATGTGCCTCATCACTGTTTTTTAGGGGAAAATGGATTTCTTCTTCACATTCCACGGCCCATAAATACTGCAACAAAAACGAAGTCGTGTAAGAAGGGATAGATTTCACACAATTTGAGGCACCCCTTGCAAATGCCCTTTACATCACCTTAAGGCGGTATTATTTGTACCATTTCCAGGTCGAATTGGGCACTTTTCAAATCAAGTTGGACATTCTTCTAAGCTAAGTTTAAGACCTTGATATCAAAGCGAACTCTTCCAAATCGAAACGACCCAGGCATGTTAAACTTTAGACTTAATAAGATGGTTAGAATAATTTCTTGTTTAAGGAAAATTGGTCTCCTCAAACTTCCCTTGATTTTTTTAGATCACTTGCCCCTCTAAGTGTATTAATATCTTTTTCTTGAAGCACAGCAAAGAAGCAATCATATAGCGCATCAAAAGTTTAGATCGCGCCACGCACTCGAAAAAATATCGTCCCGGACGTCCTGGACGAGGGCATGGCGTCAACTCTTTCTTGGCGCTAGGAAACGGAAGCCTTTCTGCTCGTTAAAGCAAATTTTGAACTTTGCTCAAAAAACGAAACTTCTGTAAAATTACAAACGAAGTGATCACTTATTGGATAGATGAATTTAAACTCCAAATTAAGATACACTTGAATTTTCATTGAACTAAAGATTATTCTATCCTTTTCTGAGAGCCTCTAGTTTAATGTAGAAGAAGCTCATTTTGATTTCAAAAGACATAGTTTTGCTTAAAGGAGTGTCCATTGATTTGAAAAGCGTCAATTCCGATGTGAAAATGGTCCACTTTAGAAAATGTTATATATGGGTTCACTCTTGACTTATTGGAGGTACTTAGATGTGTGTAGCCTTGTAGGTTGCGTCGCAGGACTTCTTATGGGAGTGCCTCTTTCGGGTCAGGGAATAAAGCCCATTGGCGCTGCTGTTTTTGAATGAATTACTACACGCTAGCCCAGCTATGTTGTGCGGACGAAAAACTCTGGGCAGCCAGCCCTTGAAGAAACGAGGCCTTTTCAGGCGTCTTCGAATTGGCTTTCTGTGTGCTCCCAGTCCACCGAGCGCAAACGCTTGGTCGGGTCGGCGTTCTGGATACAATTTGCACAGATGCGAATACGCCCACGTACCACGTTTACATGTAAGGGGCCTCCCCTACTGTAGAAGATGGAGCGATGCACTTAATTACGGTAAAGGCCCCACACACTTTTGTGGCGAACGGCGAAAACGATGAGTCACGCCGCTCCCGCAGTCTTGCCGGCTGCAAGTAGCAGAGGCACGGATTGGCGAGGTACCGTGTTTCTAGTCGGGACCTACTGCCGCTATTCGCCTTTCCTCCCTCTGGCCGCGCTCTGGCCGAAAGGCTAGAGCGCAGACAGTCTCTGCCGGCGCTGAAGCGGCCCGAAATCAGCGGTGACGGCAATAATGATGTGAATCATTATTGCCGCTGCCACTCGCCGCCGCCGCTGACTTGTCCATCGGCCGGTCACCGCTAGTCATTGTATAGCCCAAATACGCAAATCGCCTCCACGACATCCCGTAGAAGTGGAATGCGTGGCGCATCCTAAGAGGGATTGAATAACGCTGTCCTTTATCCTTTGATTACATTCAAGATAGTAGTAGGAGGCGTGGACGACTGAATATTGAAATCGTTTCAGGGCCACAACTCCAAGGGTGGAGGAGAGGTCAAAAAAATTCGCCCAAACTTCAGCTAGTTGGGTTATTTGGGGTGCTGATCACGAATCTGAGATCCGTTTTCAAAATTACGTCCGATTACGGTAAGTTACGGTAGCTGCGGGTGACTAAGGCTGCCAAGGTCATGGTCGCCGAATTCGCCCAAACTTCGGCTAGAGGGTTATTTGGGGCGCTGATCACGAATCTGACATCCGTTTTGTTTCGTTTTACGCTGAAGTACGGTAGGTTACGGCAGGTAAGAAACGCTTCAGGACGGATTGCTGGTGGTAGCCTGAATATCTGAAGAAGTATCTCATCTTTGCACAGCAGTTGTGGCGGCATCTATCCAGCTTCTAAGGGAAAAGGTTGATAATTGATTGTTGTTTTGGTGTAGTCTTCAGGATGACCCCCCTAGGTCCTTCTACCGTAACCTACCGTGCTCCAGCGTAAATCGAAAAGCGGATGTCATATTCGTGATCAGCACTCCAAATAACCCACAAGTCGAAGTTTGGGAAATCGGTGACCATGACCTTGGCAGCCTTAGTCACCCGCACCCACCGTAACCTACCGTACTCCAGCGTAAAACGAAAAGCGGATGTCATATTCGTGATCAGCACCTCGAATAATTCCCCTAGACGAAGTGTGGGGAATTTTTTTCGACCTCTCCTCGACCCGTGGAATTGTGGAAGTACAATAGTGCCCGTCCACCTGCTAATCTTCAGAAGTATTTTCAGAATAGGAGTGTTTCACCTCCTACCCGAAGAAGATTTTCGGTCGCTCTAAATGAATTCCTACTACTTTTTAGTACGAAAAAGAGTATGAAAACTAAACCACGGAAATCGTGAGGGGCATATTACCAAAGATGTTTCAAATATCAGTTGTTTGTAGGATTCAAGGCACCTGACAAATGCCTTCTAACGGAGTCGCCAAATTTTGTTGCAGTATTTATCCTTGAAGAAGAAGAAGAATCACAATGAGTGTTTCATATATCTGATCGACTGCGGTGCCAGAATGCGCCACCATGTTCAATATGTTTGTTCTCATGATGTTCTCCATGCATATTTTCCATTTATCTTATGAGAACTCACCGCTTCTAGCGAAAAGAGCCGGCTTTCGGCTCTAGATCTTTCTGCGTTTCCCGGAATGGGGCTAAGTCCTGTTTTGTTGCTGAGGCACATTTCCTGGTGTTCTTGAATTGAAGTAGACGGACAGAGTTCTACCAAAAACGTGGATTCTGCTGGCGCTAACTGAAGCATCATTTTCCACTGCACTATTAGGTCGTTGCATACGAAATGGCCGATTTTGACTGAAAACGTTGGCAAATCATAACATTGCTTGGGAGCAGTTTTATTACTCGAAATAAGCGCGGCTATAAATATTAAGAAAGCGGAGATTCTGCGCTTTCAGAAACTACATACAATGCTTGAAACGGGAAAATTGGCGGCCATGAAAAATCGACCTGAGATTGAAGTAGCAAAATTGGCCATTTCATGTGCAACGAGCTTATACAAAGCGATGCTTTCTTCGAATTTTCCTAACTGTAGGTCCCCCCGGAGAAGAGGACGTGACGCCGGGTACAACCACTCTACATCCGCCAAATTTGGGTACCGGTACGCCAGCGACAACTACCGCAGCCTCCTCTAGCCAGACACCTGCCGACGTCAAAAAGCAAATCCTGCACTGGCAAAACTGGTATCGGTAGGTGATTCATGTCGTTCTTCCGTCACTCGAAATTCTATCTACTAATAAGGAAACTGTACAACAAGGCATGCAAATAAAATAAATAAGAAAATGAAAGGAGCTAGTTTGGTTTTCGTTTCGCACGGGCCCTTATACGAAAACCAAACTGAGAAGTATCCGTCCCCCTGTGCTCATCAGTAAGTGAGGGGACGGATGTGAGATCTGTTAAACATAACTGTATCCATATTGTTTGATATCGTGATCTTTATCCGTGTCTCGATGGTGTTGATGCCTAATCTCAAACTTGGGTAATTAAACCCGCCTGACATTCTCATCATCTAACAGCGCTCGTTTGGGCCAGTTTGAGAAAGTTCGCCGGCCTCTTTTGTGACGTTTCACTGAATTGATAGTCACTGAATCACTGAATTGATATAAGGCATAGTATTTTACATGCGCGCCGAAGGAGAAACATTTGCGATTAAGTTCTTGGTTTCATCAATTTCTTCAGAAGAGGGAGGTGCATGCTGAAGAATGGCATGTCTATTCCTGCTTTTTGCAAAGTCTAATAGCCATTCTGCTATCCTATTAGTATGGGGTACATTGAACAAACAGTGAGGAGCTAATCATTTTTTTTAAACTGAGCAAGCATTCGTTTACAAATAGTGGCCATAAGAGCACAAGTGAAACAAGACCACACCAAGTGGAAGGCAGTGTGAAAAGAGGGCCACATTGAATCTGAGATGTGAATGCAGCTTTCTATTTTATGCCCGGAAGCAGAGTCTTGCGTCACTGCATCGCGATGCGTCACGACGTGCCGTGAGTGCAGTCGCAGTCCTCGGCGGCATTCTGCCGCAATGCCACACCCTGCTCTTCTGATGGGCGTGGTCTACTGCAAACCATCCCGGCTGCAAGATAGGACTAGGAAATTCTATTTTTCTCCGATTTGATGAACTTTTAGTGCGCTCTCATTTGTCGCTGACGAAAAAAAACGGACGACGATGATGACATTGCAACTTATGAAGCGGTCTCTCTAGACAGCGTACGCAGTGCTGAGACGCTATCTAGAGATAGTACTGCGTACAGTAATCCCTTGCGGCATCTCGCCGCGTCAAATGCCTTAAGGTTCATGCGGCAAAGCCACTGTTTCCGACCTAGCGCTTAGTGTGTCCAGAGGATATCTTCTTTTCCTCCAGTTGTACGATGCGGTGCGCACTACCGGCTACTACACCTCTCTCAAGAGTTATCGGTCAGTCATAAAAGTATGTTACGCCAAAATAGTAGACGTGGGGATTTGGCTGAATTTTGTCTGAAACGCAAATGAAACATATATATATATATATTTATATACAGGCAGAATATAGTTATAATAGCGAGAACAATAGAGTAATATGGATATAGATAGTATCGTCGTTATAGTCCGCGAGAATAATTGAAAACTGTCGATATAAATATCGGAGCCCATGTGTGTAATAGAGCAATGTCGGAAACGTCTGAAGAAGAACTATTGTTGTTATTATTATTTATCCTTATAATAGAATGCTAGCGTTATGTAATAATAGTAAGGTAGTCCGTCTCCGGTATTGAGTTACAAACGGCATAATTATTCGAATGATCTTGGTAAACTTCCTAATGCGCGGAGACTTTTCAACTCTCCTTTTCAACTGAGAAGTGTATGTGTGACACCTTCACGACTACTAAACCCATCTGATATGCCAACACATATCAAGTCTGTTCTTGACTATACTGCTACCAGTATATGAACTTAAATAAAATCCTCATGAATTCTTGCATCTCAGATCACAGCTTGCTCAAGGAGTTCTGCAGAATGCGGCCTCAGGAACCATGCCACCTGCTGCAGACATGAATATATTGGTCAGTATAGATTTGCGATCTTACATCATATGCTAACTCCTATAAGGTGTTCCCAGTTTCCAGGAGTGGGATACCGAACTGGAGTCTGGGGCTTACGAGTTTGCGAAAGGTTGTTCTATGAAACCAAGTAATCTGTCAACTCGCCCGGATGATGGAGAGAGCATATGGACGAACAGAAATCCTAACCTCGCGCCACTCAATGCAGCCTTAAGCGTAAGTAGCAGTAAGTGGTTTCAAATGCAGTACAGCAAAAGCTAGCATTCCCTAAAACCTCCTATGATGAAGCACCGACAAAAAAGATGGCGCCCTTATCGTATCTGTTAAGCAGGATTAACACACACTGTCAAGTTGGGCGGACTTTGATTTGATTGAGTTGCAGGAGGAAGTATGGATGATGACGAAATACTTGTCAACTCCCGACTCAGTCCGCAGGTGGATGCAGGGTTATTTATGCCAACTGTCCTGCCTGCTTCTCCACCTGGAGAACTTAGTCGGTGTCCTACTGCGCCGTCGCTAGGCGAACAGGCAGAAGGGCTTCTAGAAGCACTTAAACCGTGCAGGTCTACCGACATTATGTTCTTCTTCGTTAAGCAAGCTCTTCTGAAGCTACCGGTACCTAATCCGACTTGACAACTCAGAGAAGGTCACCTAAGGTCCCCTAGTGTTTCTTTTATCTCCCCTCTAGATAACCAGACGGCTGAACCGTATTTCAGACGATGATGACACCGTAGGTTTTATAAAGTTTATATAAAACTAAAAAAACTTCAAAATAACAACACAACGGTTCAACGGTACAACAACTTCGAATGCGAAAACGACAGCAAGGTAAAATGGTATGAGAATGAAATCAATTGATCTAAAAGATGTGAATGAGTTCAACGGGAACTAAGTAGGCTCGACCGGGTTAAATGAACTCAAGATGATCAAATGTATGCCACCAAGACTTGGTTAGTATGTGAGAATTAGCTGGGGCTCGTCCGATTGTTGAGGTTTGGAATCCGACCGGCTGTCTCGCTTTTAACTCCCTCTAGGCTCCACTCACGCAACTAGGACGGATGGGATAAGGGAGGAGCAGGGATAGGCCACCAGGTGGAGACCAACTGGGTTAGGTACTTACCTAATCCTCAAGGACAAATCTCACTTAGCAGTGAGGCCGACTACCATGCAGCGGTAGCTACGTAGCCCAAGCCCGGGGAAAATGCGGGGCGAAGAAGGTACGTGACGTACCAGTAAAAAGCCCACCTAGGAGGGTCAGGCTAAGGCAACACCACTAGGAGTCGCTAGCCGCCTGCTAAATAGTTAGACTCTCTCTACTAGATGGAGCTACGCCCGAGAAGCACCCCCTTTATTTCTCACAGGTACTAGCGCCTACTAAAATTCAGGCTGACTACACTCGTCCCGACCAGGCTAGGAGGCGGACGCGCAACTCCTGCCGAGATTCACTGGGGAGCCTACACTACGGGGGAGCCGGGTGCGAAGACCCTTAAGAGCTACCTAGACTCTTCCCCTGACTTAGCGGGTCTCCACCCAATGAATACCCCTACTGTGGAGGCTCAAGTTTTGGCCTACTACACAAAGAAGGGGAATTGGGCTAACATGTGTTAGCCACGAATAGCCCGGAGCCGGCTGTGACGCTTATGGCTGGGCACACGGTTGGTAGGAGAGGTAATTTAATAATGTCAGCCGAAACAGTGGGAGAGGATGAGGAGACCGTGGGGAGTGGAGCACAGAAGAAATCAAGAGCTCTAAGGCTCCTGGTCGCCACGTTCAGCGAAACACTCACTCTCAGCGGAAGGGGAATATGCCTAACCCTACCGCTGCCTTATCCGGGGGACACCTGTTAGCGTCCCGGGGCTACGAGAGGCGAAGCTAGTGTGACGGCGCCGGGTCTAACCGACGATGCAAAACCTAGCCCGTAATGATGTGCTCGTTACACTCCGAATGTCTCCGGGTGAGATGTTGGACCCCTTTTTCCACTTGAAAACGGTTAGAGGATAAAACGAAATGAAGAAAACGAGAAGAATGCGGCTCTCAAGGCCGGACCGGCTGCTTCGCAGCAGGGAACGAAGACTACTGTTCTGGGGAGCCGGGCCGCTGCGCGTGGTCCGACGCGGTGCGGCTCACGCGGTGTCCGATCCATGTGGATCAACCCCCTTGACCATGTTCGGACGGGCCCCGGCTATGACAGGAGGCAAGGTCCGAAGAGAGAGTACTCTGACAGAGGAGGGTGCCGACGGTAAGAGAGATATCGACACCGATCGGCCTGCGGGATCCAATGGACGCTGGACCCGACTTGACATGCCCCCCCCCCCCTTTTGAAAAGAGGCTGCTCCACTCAGCCCAAGAGTTCTGTCAGGGACTCTATTTAAAGGGAAAAATTCAGTTTAATGGGGCTGGAGTCCATTGGTCCTATTATGCACATAATAAGTGCTGCTATGCCTAAACTCCTGATACCTGATATGGTTAGGACATTGGCTCTTATAACAAATCTAGAGTATCACGTGGAGCAATGTCATTAACCGACATGTATGGCGACATCAATGGCCGCTGGTGAACTACATCTAGATAAAATCAGTGAATGGATCAGCTAGAAGAGGTTGAAGAAAGGGCCGAGGAGAACAATGGCTGATCCGCTGGCCAATGAGAATTCAGGCAGGGTACGTAACCGCATGTTTGGGAAGAATGGGCTTCAAACGGAGAAGAGAAGCAACAACCTATCAACACAAGAACTGTGGAAGGGATACGGTTACGGCTCATGTGGGTTTGAACGGGTATGGCGAAGAGCTGAGCTCACTCTCGCACCCGAGAAGGCCTCGCCTCCGGCTTCCGCGTCGACCATTAGATTCGGCACAGCATTTGCGGCCCCCGACAACGCCACTGCTGCACACCGCTACCATACCAACTCGGCCATATAGATTCCATCGAAACGGCTCGTGCGATAGCTGAAGGAAAAGCTTTCAAAACACAAGACTTAATGGGCAATCAGAGTACAGAAGGAATGAGAATAGTACCTGATGCTAGTCGATTGGATGGAACCTTTTGTGGTCGTTTGCGCTTACGCTTACGTTTACGTGGCCTACCTCGGCGCCGATCACGAACGGTAGTTGGTATAGGAGAATTACTGATACCAGCTGGCACTTTGGCCAGGTGGTCGCACTGAACTCGCACGGGCTCTTCATTTTTACCTAACGGCTGTATGACCGGAACAACAGTGTCTCCGTTGGTAATGTGGCATGAACCAGGCCCTATCCGGCTGTCTTTGGAACAGAAACTTTTATCTGTGCCCATACCTGGATGGGTGTCATGCGTGTTAGCAACGGTGAGGGGAGCTATAATTACCGTTGACTTTGAACGTGCTTTCCGAACTCTACCACGTTGCCCTTTCCGTGTAGGCGGTTCATTCCTGCTCTTATGGGTCAGCTGCCAGCCCGAGTGGTTAAATTGAATACCTACTCCCAGAGCTTGTAAAGCGTTAGTACCCAAGAGAATGAGTTGCCTATCGGCTTTCTGAATATGGAGCTGAACCTTTGCCTCTTTGCCTCCCGGCTGGAGCGCCACTTGGGTTTCAAGACGCATTAGAAACTTCATGCGGTTCCCGGATACATCCAAGATACTGTTATCCCTCGGCGGCCCCAGTAAGGTGACCATGGAATCCAGATCCTCTCTCTTTTCTTTCAAGGGGTACAGGAATCCCGTGGGAATGATTGAAAGCACGGATCCCGTGTCTATCAGAGCTTTCGCTGTGGTACCCATTATCCGGATAGTACAATGGCATTGCTTGCCAAAGGGTTTTGTCGGGACACCTGGAACGGCTATCGCGGCACACCATGAATCAAGAAGCGTTGCAAGAGACTGCTTCTGGCCGCTTCTGTTTGACCTAGACGGCTCTGTCACTGCCATGTTTAGTGGCCTAATGCCTCCCGGTTGTGTTGCCTGTCCATTACTGGGTCTAATAGGCTGAGGCTTGTGACGTCGTCTGTTACGTCTACGGCCATTTCGGCTTCTGTTCGACCATCCGGTTGTACTTGGTGGAGGACTACTAGTGAAGCTATCCCCTGAAGAAGCTTCATATGCCGTGGAGGGTACACCGGCTTGCCGACGATTTCCCGTGGGTGACTGGATCGCTTCCTGGGCTATGCGTACCCGCTCGAGCCATAAAGCTACAGTTCGGACTTCTTGAAACACTTGGCCCTCCGGGGCTTCAAGTGCAGCGAGCATGTAGTACGAGTCCTTCCAATGGGCTAGGCACTCATACAGTTTGCTTCCAAGCTGGAAGTCCGTTGCCTGCTCCGGCACCATGCGCTTCGCAATCTGCCTCATGCGACACACAAAGTCCGCTACGGATTCGTCGTCCATAATCCGGAGATTCTTCCAGTCCATTTCGGCTTGCAGACGTTCACCTGGGGTTCGACGAGCCTCCCGGAGGAATTTCACAACCGACTGATACGAAGTATTGCGGCCCATCTCCGGCGACGTATCGATTGATGCTCGAATCGATCCTCCTAAGTGCGTCAACAGAATCTTCTTCCTGTCTTCGTCACTCCATAAGGTGCCCGGGTACTTCATTTCTAGGCGACGGATGAAATCGTCGAATGATGAAGATCCATCATAAACACCTATGTCGGCTACCGACTGGGTTTTGAGCACCTCCTTTAATGTGCACAGGACATCGTCCTTCCTCGGCGAACAGTTACTACAGGTACTCTTGTTGTCAGTATATGACTGGACGCTTAGATTCTCAGCGGAGTTACCCGTCGTCCGACATCGAGAAGTAGTCTCCGACAATGTCCGCGATGACGATCCTGATCTCTGACGATGGCGGAATGTCTTGGTGGCATCTTCTCTGTCAATCGGCCGCGACCGGCTCAATCCACGGGACTGCATGGATGTCTCACATGCGTTAGGGTCCGAACTCCTTGTTTTGGTCCTGGACTTACCCGGGAGAGGGATTGGCGGCGATGCTACAGGCCTGACCGGCTCCCCATGTTTCACTCGGTCTTGATGCCCACCCGGCTGCGTCCGCAACGTCGCTACTTGGCGCTGAAGCTGTGCGATGACCGCCTCCCTCTCTGCTATGGTAGCTAGGATATGGTCGGTATCGCAGTGCAACGCACAAGCAATGACGTCAAGGCGCAAGCCACTTTCTAACAGCGCAGGAAGTTTTTGACACAAGTCCTGGCCGGACATTCCCGAGATCTGCGTCATCCTCGTCACTAACAGCGGGTCTTTGCCCGACTGAAAAAGCGCGTTCTTGGCCGCATCGGCCGCTTTTTGTATTTCCTCTAACACGCTTTGGCGCTTGAGTTGCGAAAGGTGGCGAAAATGTGCACTTAACGCTGCGTCGCATGTTGTGACTATGTTTTGGATCAAGGCTGCTGCTGAGTTCATCTCATGTGGAGCCGACTGCGGCTGCACTTGGTCTGGTACTACTCCCCGTCTCCTGTGCGCCTCTGGTGCTCGTTGAGGTATCTCTAAGCCAGCCGGCTTAAGCGCATCCTGCAGGGCTTTCTGTGCCAGCTGCACGGCTGTTTGCAGCACTTGTGAGTCCCAATTTTGGTAGCTCATATCCTGAAACATGTCCTGCTGAAGTTGTGGTCCGGTACTTGAGGGTCGGATTGGCCCCCATGTCAAGTTCGACGAGGGGATTGGCCCCCATGTCAAGTTGGGCGGACTTGGGTTTTGATTTGATTGAGCCAAGGGAGGTATTGTATATAATACATTCGTCTCCCGACTCAGTCCGCAGGTGGATGCAGGGTTATTTATGCCAACTGTCCTGCCTGCTTCTCCACCCGGAGAACTTAGTCGGTGTCCTTCTGCGCCGTCGCTAGGCGAACAGGCAGAAGGGCTTCTAGAAGCACTTAAACCGTGCAGGTCTACCGACATTATGTTCTTCTTCGTTAAGCAAGCTCTTCTGAAGCTACCGGTACCTAATCCGACTTGACAACTCAGAGAAGGTCACCTAAGGTCCCCTAGTGTTTCTTTTATCTCCCCTCTAGATACCAGACGGCTGAACCGTTTGTCAGACGGTGATGACACCGTAGCTTTTATAAAGTTTATATAACAAAGTAAAAAACTTCAAACACAAATGCAACGGTTCACGACAACAACAACTTCAAGACAACTGCGACGATGAATTCAAATACTGTGAGAAATGAATTCAAATGATAAAAAAGTGTCAATGAGTTCAACGGGAACTAAATGGGCTCAACCGAATTAAATGAACTCAAGATGATCAAATGTATGCCACCAAGACTTGGTTAGTATGTGAGAATTAGCTGGGGCTCGTCCGATTGTTGAGGTTTGGAATCCGACCGGCTGTCTCGCTCTTAACTCCCTCTAGGCTCCACTCACGCAACTAGGGCGGATGGGATAAGGGAGGAGCAGGGATAGGCCACCAGGTGGAGACCAACTGAGTTAGGCACTTACCTAATCCTCAAGGACAAATCCCACTTAGCAGTGAGGCCGACTACCATGCAGCGGTAGCTGCGTAGCCCAAGCCCGGGGAAAATGCGGGGCGAAGAAGGTACGTGAAGTACCAGTAAAAAGCCCACCTAGGAGGGTCAGGCTAAGGCAACACCACTAGGAGTCGCTAGCCGACTGCTAAATAGTTAGACTCTCTCTACTAGATGGAGCTACGCCCGAGAAGCACCCCCTTTATTTCTCACAGGTACTAGCGCCTACTAAAATTCAGGCTGACTACACTCGTCCCGACCAGGCTAGGAGGCGGACGCGCAACTCCTGTCGAGATTCACTGGGGAGCCTACACTACGGGGGAGCCGGGTGCGAAGACCCTTAAGAGCTACCTAGACTCTTCCCCTGACTTAGTGGGTCTCCACCCAATGAATACCCCTACTGCGGAGGCTCAAGTTTTGGCCTACTACACAAAGAAGGGGAATTGGGCTAACAAGTGTTAGCCACGAATAGCCCGGAGCCGGCTGTGACGCTTATGGCTGGGCACACGGTTGGTAGGAGAGGTAATTTAATAATGTCAGCCGAAACAGTGGGAGAGGATGAGGGGACCGTGGGGAGTGGAGCACAGAAGAAATCAAGAGCTCTAAGGCTCCTGGTCGCCACGTTCAGCGAAACACTCACTCTCAGCGGAAGGGGAATATGCCTAACCCTACCGCTGCCTTATCCGGGGGACACCTGTTAGCGTCCCGGGGCTACGAGAGGCGAAGCTAGTGTGACGGCGCCGGGTCTAACCGACGATGCAAAACCTAGCCCGTAATGATGTGCTCGTTACACTCCGAATGTCTCCGGGTGAGATGTTGGACCCCTTTTCCCGCTTGAAAACGGTTAGAGGATAAAACGAAATGAAGAAAACGAGAAGAATGCGGCTCTCAAGGCCGGAGAGGCTGCTTCGCAGCAGGGAACGAAGACTACTGTTCTGGGGAGCCGGGCCGCTGCGCATGGTCCGATGCGGCGCGGCTCCCGCGGTGTCCGATCCATGTGGATCAACCCCCTTGACCATGTTCGGACGGGCCCCGGCTATGACAGGAGGCAAGGTCCGAAGAGAGAGTACTCTGACAGAGGAGGGTGCCGACGGTAAGAGAGATATCGACACCGATCGGCCTGCGGGATCCAATGGACGCTGGACCCGACTTGACAACACCCATTACTCCAAATCTGTGTACCTTCATTTCGCCGTTGACGCTTTTGCGGGTTTTTGTACTACTGCTATGAGAGCGAACCACACGAAGCGCAGCTGGAGAATACTTCAGCGATTGGAGCGAGACTGGTGCATCATGAGATTCAACGCACCACAAGGTCTCAGCCAACATTGGCACCAAGCTTTATTCGTCTAACGTTTCGGCGTTGTCGTCTTCGTCAGAGCCTAGAAATTATGAAGGAAGCGTTTCTCTGCTCGTTTCTTCGCCCAAAGACCATTTCGTCACTTAGAAACTAATTTCTAAGGGAGAAAGGACTCAGGAGGCGTAGTCGAAGCGGGGCGGCACGTTTACTCAAATCGTTGCGCAGAGCGCCGCACAGAAGTGATCTGGTCTAGAATATAGCATGATTTCTGATCATTTTACGTTTACGGTGGCTAAAAACCTGCTGGCCTAAACCCAATCTATTAGGTTGTTGCGAAAGTTCCTGCTATTTTTTGAATGTGCTTTTTTTTCTCACTAACGCAACCTCATAGCAACCTATCTTTTGTTCACATAAAGGGATCAGTTGAAAGTTTTTTAAAGCTTTAAAAACAAGATAAGATAAAAGGAGAATTTTACAATTATTGCCAGCTACTCACTCTTGCGTAACTCCTTCTAGATAAATGGAGCTTTCAAAGGAGTACATCCGAGGTCTCTTATTGCATGATTTCAAATTTGGTGAGTCAGCAGCCGCTTTGTGTCGTTGCATCAATGGTGCATTTGGGGAGGGCATAGTGTATGATCGCACAGCACGAGAATGGTTCGCACGTTTTGGCAAAGGTGAGTTTAACCTTCAGGATTCATTCAGGTGAGGACGTGAATCCGATGTCGACAACGACCGTTTGCGACAGCTGCTGGAATCGGACCCTCGGCGGACTACACGTGAACTTGCGCAGGACTTCGGTGTGCACTGTGCCACTGTCGCCAGGCATCTACCTACGTCAACTGGGTAAGGTGCACAAGTTGGCACAGTGACACACATGACCTCACCGAACGCGACCGCCGGCGACGTGCTGCCACTTAATTGCTCTCCTACAAGCGCACAGATAGTTGGCTGAAGTTCATCGTTACAGGAGATGAGAAGTGGTGCCTGTACATCGAGAAGAGCAGACACTGGGTTGACAAGGGTGAGCAGCTTGAACCGCAGCCAAAGGAGGGTACTCACCTTTGAAGATCATGCTTTCTGTTTGATGGGATTACAAAGGTGTCATCTACTATGAGCTGGTGGTTCGTAACGACACTCTAACAGCGGACTTGTACTGTCGGCATCTGGAAAGACTGGCCGCCAAGATCGCAGAAAAGCGTCCGAATCATGGCATAATCCGATTCTGGCACGACAGTATTCGACCACACATTTCAAGAATGACTCGCCAAGAGCTTCTCGACCTTGGATGGGAAGTGCTGCCTCACCCACCGCACATTCCAGGTATTGCACCAACAGACTATCATCTTTTCCTGTCTCTCTCCAATGCCATGCAAGGAAAAGCGTTCGATGACGAGAACGACATGGAACGCTGGCTGGCTGGCTTTTTCGAATCAAAGCCAGAAAAGTTCTATGCCTGCGAGGTCGGCAGTCTGCCTGAAAGGTGGAGAAGAGTGACAGAATGTTGGTTACTTCTTTTCCTAACGTGTTTCGCTTTTTTGCAAAACTAAAAAATATGGTGACCTGAAAATGGCGAGAACATCTGCAACAACCTAATATAACTAACAACCCTTCTTAGCCTTTATGGTTAGCAAAGTTTTGAAGGCTCCTCATTGTAAGTGCTCAAAATGCTCAGAACAGCTGTTTTGGCAAAAGTGATGTAAAAACGTTGCATATATCGGAAATGTATGACTCCAGATTAAGCCTGCCACCGTTTATCGCACCGTGCCAATTTACTCCGCGAATAGATATGCTGAATACACTGTCGACAAATTAAAACAAACAAACAACACACAAAGAGCAACAACAGTAGCGCTGCGCGGCTGAGCAAGAATAATCTTCGCCTTTATGTTTTTGTCAACGTTGAAAGAGACTAAGTAAGTTAGAGGCTGTGCTTAAGAACATCTAGCGGAACCATGAAAGAAAGGGAATATGAGGTTATTAGTTGTTTAAGCCAAAGGCAACCGCAACCGCTAACCTTGACTAGATGCAGACGAAGTGCAACGTATCCAGGAAATGCACATTTGGGCGTCCAATGAACCGTCTTTAAGAAATTTCCAGACTCAGGCCAATCTTACGGACGGCGTCGTCGTTAGCACTTAGAATGTGTCCGCACCATCGAAGACTATCTTCGCGTAACTTATCGGCTATCGCGGCTATGTTGTGAATGCAGTCCAATCGCGTTACTCCGGCCATCCGTAGTAACATCGTTGTTTGCAATGAAGCGACTCTCATATCGTCGGCGACGATGCCTCTACTAGAAGAGGCCGCAGCCGTCCACTGTGGGCGGAACAGGTCACCATGGCCAGAAGATAGCGGCGTATGTCAGGCTTGTCCTATGCGGATCTGACGAATAGCCCTACCTCCCTTTCCTGGTCATTATATATAAACGGTTAACCAATGAACTATCCTGAATTGTGTACAGAAATAGAATCGTGTTATTCCTCAAATATTCCACTATCTGTACAACGGGTTTATTTTGGTGCATCGGCTTAATAAGCCATATTGTAAGTCTCTCGCGTACCTACGCCTAGAGCCGCAAGTCGATCTATTGCAGATTGCATTTCCTATACTAAATCACAACCCTCTCGCGTATAACGCCTAGAGCCGCAAGTCGATATATTGCAGATAGCTTTCCCTACACTAAAGGGAATCGCAAGCCTCTCGCGTACAACCTCTAGAGCCGCAAGTCGATCACAACTTCGATCGCATTCTCTATTAAGAGGATTACTCTCGGTCCACACCTTGAGTTAGTCCAATTACGACCACAGCCTCTAATTAAGAGACCGCAAGACTCCCTTATTCATTGCGAGGAGCAAATTTCTGTGCATATAGCACTAGAACTCTTCTTTCATCACCGAAAGAAATTCCCAGTGCCCTAGACACTAGGGACAGTATCTCTTAAATTCAAGGAAACCCAAGAGAAGTCCCGCATAAAATGACGCTGCACTTCCACAGAGCTCCGATCATGAGCAGCACGTCAACGCTGAAAGACGTCGTAACGTACACAGAGTATACAGAAAGAGTAGAGTATCCGCTAACAAACGAAAATACCTGGGAAAAATGTAAGTCTACTACTGCACTTTAACAAAGCAGTATAAAGCAGGTAAAAGAGGGAAGGAGAAGCTCGAAAAGCTGACTCTCAATTTCCTTGGTTACGGGCAAGCAGTCAGAACCATACGATGCTGCAGGGTGGACGACTGTTCTATAGGTCTTTGAATAGAGGTCATGCCTTGTCGCACAGCACCCCAGACAACGAGTCTTAATTAGGCAAGGCTGCATTTACGTGTGTATTCACATCCAACTTTAGGCTGTCATCAGACGTGGCAGTTGACGCCACTGTCCAAAACACTTGATACAGCACGTGAGAGCCTATTACTATTGATCTCAATAAGTAGACTCGTGCCCATTCATGTCCCTCGTGCTAAGCAGTAAGTACTTGGTATTTTTGACGTTCAGCTCGAGTCTGAGCAATGTCAAGCGATCTCACCATTACTCCATTTACTTAAGATCGGATTTAGTTTCACATGCACTCATTCATGAGCATGCAGCAGCATTCAAGAGTTTTCGCAGTTTTTTGCGGTGGCAAAAGTGAGGGCGTGGCACGGTGATTCTCCCCAATGTTACCACGCTGTTCATGTACACTCCGTTGTTGAAGGTGGCAAGCGGCAGAAGAAGGGAGCGACGAACCACCGCACTCTTTCCAGTCACAACCTATTGCCGCCGCTTGCTTGCGAAGATTACACGCTCCTATGAATATCACGAGCCCAATCCAGTTCAATTATTATAATTTGAAGTACGCATCTGTTTCCATTCTAGATTCCTTCCACGATCGACTACAGTGCAGATCAATTATTGCCGGCGGCCGATCAGCAGTAGCAGCAGCAATGGTTTGAATCATTATTGCCACCACGCAGCATTCTCGTCGCTGCCGCGCAAAATCGCAAATGAAAAGTATGTTGGCACAGCGCACCGCCCGTCGTCGGCGGCGAGCTTCACTTCCCTGTCCTGTGCTTAAATATTGGGCCGTTGCCTTGCTGGAAAAGTGTACGAAGGCCTTAAGGAGTTGCGTTTTGGAAATCTCGTGAAAATGCATCCATGACATTAGGAAAAGGCATTCTCATCAGGAACAAGCATAACCTTTGAACAAAAGATGAACGATATAGGATAGATTTGTACACCAGATTTTTTTCGATTATCCTCTATGTGAAGGTTGGGGCTGCGATGGTGATTCAGTGTAGTTGTCGTAGTATGTAGACTCGACTCTGCAACGAACCAGTAGATGTACACTTTATTGGTACATGAAACTTATTGGTAATAATTATAATAAAATAAATAATAAAAAAGTAATAAAAATAAAGGTAATTAAACCATTTTTAATACCAAAATATACATTAATAACATTTACCGAACTGGGTTATGCGAACTGTAAGAGCTTATGCGAACGAGAACCTCACGCGATGATGAATAAGAAACAGTGATCGGGTTAGCACACTGGGTAGCGCCTTATATAGGGGGGTTTGACCACCTATAATCAAATCTAGAACACCCCAAGAGACGATCAACCAGCCAAATGCGGCCACCCTGCAAGACCGTCTGGTCATATCGCGGCCTCCTTTGGTCGATCAATTGCTCGAATCGCAGACCATTCCGCAATACTCTACACTTTTACAGCTCCTCAATTTTTGGTGTTAGGCGCCCTGTAATCCCGGGCGTGTGTAGCGTGTGTAGCGCAGTCGGAGGAGGCGCGACTGTCGCGTGCACTCGATACCAGGTTCCTGGTTCGGATTTCCCGCCCAGGCCAACCAAGCCTTCCACCCCTCCGGGGTAGGTGAATTGGTACCAGACTTGTCTGGGAAGGATAAAGCGCTGACTTGTTCATCGGCTGGCCACCGCAAGCCATTGTATGGCCAAATACGCATTCATGTCGCCTCCACGACATCCCGTAGAAGTAGAATGCGCTGGCGCATCTCAGAAGGGATCGAGTAACGCCGTCCTTTATCCTTTATTCTTTATCCTTATGTTTGCATCTGATAAGCTGTGGTGTAATCACGTTTTTCTTTTAGGCCATAGGACATTGGTGGTCAGCACCACGCCTGTACGGTGTGTTTGAAAGGGCGTTTACCAAGGCATACCAGGACTCCGAACAGCTCTATGCTGGATGGTCGCAGGCAAGTGCTGTAAAATGATTGGTTGTTGCTTAGAACTCTGATACCAGGGCTGACCTAGAAAAGTATCCCACAAGTTCACAGTCATAAATCGGCAGTTATTGTTATCTTGTTATCTTTTCTCACCAGGCTGTCCAATAATTCCTGTCCGAAAATTTTCAAAATTCTATAATTTCCCTTAGATGTGTTATTATATCAGGCAAGTGTAAAAGCCTTCTAGAAGGATCTCTAGAGTTTCACGCTAGGGGTATATAAGGCGCAGTCGTCGCGTCTAGCTATCAGTACAAGCTAAAATGGACCAAGGTTGAATTCGTACGTTCGTGTACTACGAGTGGCTGCTGGGCAACGACACGGGCACCGCGGTCGCCAACATCTGCAGAGCGTGCAAGGAGGATGGAGTGTCCAAACGCACAGTCAGGCGCTGGTTCAATCGTTTCGAGAACGGCGACACGAGGACAGGGAGCACAGCGGGAGGCCTTCTATGGTGGATGATGACGAAGTCCGTCGCTGTATCAAGAAGCCGGAAGCCACCACCCGTGAACTGGCGACAACGCTCGGCTGCAGCAAGTCCACCGATCAGCTTGAGAAACTAGCCGCCGCCATCCGAGAAAAGCGTCCCCGACGGGCCTCGGTCCACCTGCTGCACGACAACGTGCGCCCCCACGTGGCGAAGCAGACCCAGCAGAAGTTGGCGACGCTCGGCTGGGAGACGGTTGCCCATCCGCCCTATTCCCCGGACCTCGTCCCTCCGACTACCACTTCTTCCGCCCGCTGAAGCACCATTTGGCCGGAAGAAAATTCACCAACTACGACAACCTCAAATCCGACATCGCGGACTTCTTCGAGTCGCAGCCCCCGGAGTTCTTTGCGAAGGGCATCGGCTACCTGCCCAATCGATGGGCCATTGTTGTGGATAATTGTGGTGATTATATTGTTGATTAGACTTGTTTTTCAATAAAGTTGAAAAAATTAAAAATGGTGAAATTTTCGAACGAGAATTATTGGACAGCCTGGTATTTCATCAGGCATGAATGCTACAATAACATCTCTCCTATTCAGTGGATAGTTAGAAGTACCCAACACCGTGGCAGAGAGAGAGAGTGTGTGGGAGAACAAAGACATTGCAAGGAAGAGGCGAAACCGTGCTTTGGCCTTATTTTGATTCGAAGTATCCATATAGATGAATGTGCAAAGTGGTCCGATGCGAGGAAGCGCCTGAATAAAGCTTCACTGAAACAGCTTCTGGAAAGAGAAGCTTCCTCCCACAAAATCAAATCAAATCAAATTGGCTGTTCAGGTTGGACTTATTTTTTCAAAGATTTGTCTGAAAACAATTCTAGAAGCGCATTTATTTATTTATTGTTATCCGTTTATTTACTGGATACAATTTTAAGAAAAGCGATCTGCTATACTAAAAACAATACAAGAGAAACTGAACACAAGAAAAGGAGAAAAAGAAAGACTGACAAGGGAAGGTTCCTGGTGAGGTTTTGCGATTCTAGTTGGACAAAGTGTATGGCCCTGTAGAAAGAGTTCAGAACCACGGTTAGTTTTTGCTGGACGCCTCTTTAAGAGCTGAAAAATAGGTGTAAAAACGTGTACACAACACTTATCAACCCCTATGGCACCTCAAGAGATGTGCCTCGGTGGCGCGGTCGGTAGAAGTACCGCCTAATAGGAGGATACCCCGGGGTTGTTCGAGTCCGCGTACTATCCTCATTTTCGCGCATGTTAGTTTGTTGTTATTACGCTTTCTCATGATACATGAATCAATTATGGGCAATCAATGCTTACAACAAACTAAGGCCCTCTATTTGCGCCTTCATATGTGCTTGTGCTAGTTTTTCAACGATCCGTATCTGCACCACTACCGTATCACACTTTATTACCATTGATACCGTAACTGCACACAAATTCGCATACCCTACGGTTGAATATTATGAACCCGAGCCATATCTGTACATAAGTGCACTAGAAATGTCGCTCCCACCTGAAAGTGCTGTCGGCCGACTACGTTTCTCCTTTCGCACGGGATTCCAAAGGTAGTTAGTGAAAATGGAACCTTACCGAAGATGGAGAAGGTTGTTCCTCACTGGCTGTTGTAAGATGCTGCTGGTGTGACAAACGCTTATGTTTACTTGTTTCATAGATTTGTCCATAGCTGTTGACTAAAACGGAAGAGCAATGGGACCTTTCATTTCCTGAGGAATGGAAAGGTGAAGATACGCACATCGTTGAAAAACTAGAACATATGAAGACGCAGATAGATAGCCTTGGTTTGTTGCAAGCACTAATAACCTATAATTGACTTCTGTGATCACGAGAAAGTGTGTTAACAACAAACTAATAGTGTTGGCTGATGTGTTCCTCTGCGCGTTCGGAAGCTCCGTGTCGCTTCACGGACACCGGAGGGTTCCCGGATCTTACCTAGCCAAACGGGACTCCCACGTATTGCCACAGCCCACGTATTGCCAAAGTATTGCCCAAACGTATCGATCACTCTCCAGCTGTCGCGACTGGCCTCTTCCCCTGGCCTCGAGCCACGCGGCTCCTCAGCTCCAACTCTGCTGCAGGGGACAACCCGGACCCAGGGGAACCCACAAGGCAGCAACAATGCATGTACACACAATACCCCATACGAAGGGACTCACCCGGTTTCTCCACGCGCACACCATATAGAGGCATGAGATTTATTAGCACTTCGCGTCCAGTAGGCATCCACAATACGACGAAGAGATAGAGAATAGTCAGGCGTCCTCCATGGCCGACGTGGTGAGTTCTCCTGTGGCCGCTTGGGTGAGCGTGAGGCTCACCAGACCTCGCGGCCCTCTCCTGGCACCTCCGTCCGCAATGTCAGCAGCGAATGTCGCCGGGGCGAGGCCCCGCGGTAGCCATCCGGAATGGTGAGCAGGCGAGAGGTCGGCAGACCTCGTCGCGGGAGCGTAGGGACGTCGAATGGCCGCGCGCCCGTCGAGAGGAGGCGGCGCGCGCCGATCGATGGTGTTACGTCACCAATTTTCCCAGGCCGGTCGAGGGTGCCTCATCGGAAAGCTACCGTGGGAACAGCGCGCCCGGGCCGGCCACGGACCGAGGAGCGATCGCGGTCGCGACAAATAGTGCAGAGTACTGGCAGTACATGGACTCGATCTCAAAATCCCAAGTTGTGCTCCACTGAGGTACATCTCGTGAGATGTGATTGGGGTTGATAAGTGGTGTTGTGCACACGTTTTCACACCTCTTTTTCAGGTTTTGAAATCGTTTCAGGTATCGTGATTTTGGGCTAGACACTCTTGAGTTAAAAAGTAGGAGAAATGTCCTATTGCTGTTTCACAAAATCGTTAACGATGAAAGCAGTGTAGAACTCACTGACCTAGTGACGTTGAGAGCATATAATACTCGCGGTGGTACAATAAAGTACGATGCTGGATGAGCCAAGCGGAATTATAGGCGCCTATTTTTCTTGCATAGTACCCTCTTTTCATATGAGAAGCTTCGCAAAAGATAGAATCCTTCCGGGAATTATTAAGCTTTTAAAAATTTCTGAAATTACATCCGAATCCATAACTTGCTGATGCCTTAGACGTCGTCCATCGTTTAATTTTTCACCTAGATAATATGTGTAGATTGTATTTGCTTTTTTCGTTTGGTGATTTTTCATACAGATTGCGCACTTTTGTACTTGTACTCGTGTTAATAAATAAATAAATAAATAAATAAATAAATAAATAAATAAATAAATAAATAAATAAATAAATACTCTATGCTGAATAAATAAATAAATACTCTATGCTGGACTTTTTATTTGAATTGCTTGCGAAGGATGCTAATGATAAGAATTTTTGAAATGCTTCTTCTTCTGGACGTTAGAAATCTGTTGATGTGTTTTGATCATATGAATTATGATGAAATAAATTAGAGCAAACAAAATATAAGTACTTGTATAGGAAACTATTAGGTTGCGATGAATTTCAAGAATGACCCCAAAATGTCGATTAGGAATCGAAAAACAGAATTGAATCAAGAATTCTATGTATTATTGTTTTCAATCAGGCACTGATAGTTCCCTTACAGTTAGCTAAAACATTTCAGTCTGCATGGTCGAAAACAACGAAAATCGGCTGTTACGCGCAGCAGTGCCCAACTGGAATGTTCGTTGTATGCCGTTATCATGAAAGGTGACGTAACTGTCTTGCATTGATAGTGTCGAAGTTACACTTCTGAATTTTGACAACATAAGAATATCTCGGATCGAGATTCTTGGGAGCTTCATGATTCAGTACGGATCGCATCACTATATTAGGGGGGGGGGGCAAAAGTAATGAGACACCCCATGCCGTGTCCATATATCTCGTGGCTGGAGTCTGGATTAGTACTTGTTGTATTTGTATGTTTGTATGCTACTTAATGAAGCCCATCTGAAAACCTACCACTTCCGCCCTTTCCAGAAGCATGCCAAAAACCCCAGCCTGTCTCCTGCCGAAACCCCAGTCTGACGAGTCGACCTGTGTCGCGCAAATCTCCCCCAATTCCCAACCCCGAGCAGCCTGGGCTCAATATTCACGCAAGATGAGAAGTACGTCTTCCACCTTAACCCTGCCAAGCAGCGAGTCTGGGTGAGGCCTGGTGAATTGTTACCGACCTTCGTTCGGCGAGATGTTCACGGCGAGAAGCATCTTTGGAGCTTTTGGTTCTGCGCCCATGGATCGGTTTACCGGAGGCTGTTTCCCAAGAGCACCGCGATGAACTCCAAGGCCATGGTGAACGAAATAGAAGAGATGGGCAGGCGACTCGCTCTTATTCATTCGCAGCGCTTCAAGAAGGTCCTCCTCCTCGACAACGCCGCACCCCATCGGGAACAAGTAAGCACGGATAAGCTTGGCCAGCTGGGCTACGTTCACATGCCTCACCGACTGTATTCGCTGGACATCTCTCCATGCAACTACCACTACTACTTGAGCCTACAGGACTTCCTAGTCGGAAGGGACACAAGAACCCAAGCAGTCCTTGACAACCATATCGAGCAGTTGATCAACACCAGGCTCAAGCAGTTCTGGAAGGATGGGATCAGGAAGTTGGCTGAGCGATGGCAGCAAGGTCCTTGCCCTTAATGGCAAATACACTCCTCAGCATCGTTGAGTTGTAATTGAGTTATAAAGAGATAAAATTTTTTTTCATTTTGTCTCATTACTTTTGCCCCCCCCCCTAATATATTTTCATTCGAGCAAAGAAACTTAATCGTAGTGTTATTTTTAGAATCTTTCTCCAAAACTTTTTTGAGAAATAACACAAACCACGTTACCAGCAAAGAAATGGTGACTTCGTGGAGTTATTTATCCAATCTGAGTAGTATCTGAGGACGATAAAAAACAAGAACCCTGGGGAAAATGTTGACAGTGAGCTGCCTAACGCTTTGACTCAAACAGGAAAGTGTTTTGGAGACTCAAAAAAAAACTTGGGACTCTATATATGGTTTTCAGTTACTTCCATAGACATGTTTGAACACTGCAGATCACCTCCTGGTCTGTAAAAGCTATGACTCGTTATGTTGGTCGAAACAGTTCAGGATGTTGATGTCGCGGGATGGAAGTGTCCGCCAACTAATCTTATCCTGATCCTATCAGACTTTAGATATCTCACGAGGAAGGTCAAAGAGGTCACCGTGGAGTTTCTCAAAGTGACCTATACAGGGTTGTAGGGCATTGTCTGGGAGGCACCATAGTGGTTTCCAAATTTCCTGCGGGCCTCTGGGTAGGTCAAAAATGGCAAAAAACTGTACCGCTTCAGTGCGGGCTGATAACGTAAAACTGACGCCTGGAATGCCCTTGTCGTGCCCACAAATAGTCCTGCAAAAGGTTTGAAGCTTCAATCATTGCTAGAACCTAGGAATTGACTAATTCCCAACTGAAGCGAGGCGGCGCATTCACGGGAGGCACGCTGCCACTAGGGCAGCAGTGACTGGATGGCCGAGTGGTTAGCGTGGCGGACTTGCGGGCGGGAGGTCGAGGGTTCGATTCCGGCGGTGTGACTTCTGCACTGCTGGGCGCACATCCCGCGTTTTTGCCACCGCAAAGTGCTTTTCTGTCATGACTAGGTGTCATATTCAATAATTTCCAACCCTGATTTCAACCTTCTGTGATGCGATTTTACTTCAAAACACAAATCGCGCTAATGAATATGCAATAAACTGTTTAACAGTTGTGGTAACGTTTTATGAAACACGCGAAGCAAAGCTGCTTCTGACACTAGCAGCAACGGATAAATGCCAAGGAAGAGCAGCAGGAAGCTTCCTGGCAGCGCGTGTCGAAAGGCACTTCATCGAAGGCGTATTCCACCAGTGTTGAGAAGTGCCCCGGATGCGTGTCCACATATCCAGCTGCCACTCACGCGTACGCAAAGCACCTTTGGAATACCGGAGCGCAGAATTGCCTATACGTCTAACTGATCACCTGCAAGGACGGGTGCCTTAAAAATTGCCTTAAAAATTTAAACATCAAGTGAGCTGGTCCGAAGCGATTCATGATTACCTTCAAAGTATTGCCTCTTGAGAAGCAGTTGAAATCCGGACGGAAGTGGAGCACATGTTCATGAATTCGCCGAATGAACCGTTTGAAAAGCCGGAAAAAGTATACATCGAGAGGCTGGCAAAGGCTCGTCGCTCCTGGCGGTATTGTCATCAGCTTAAGCTGTTTTCCAGCAAGCACTTCGGAAACGAGGTTCTCGTGATCCCTGAACCCATGCCAGCTGTCAAGGAGGACAATGGTTAGGGGGGCTGCCGAAGAGCGAACCACGCATTCTCGAAAGAAACGCGGGACTTGTTGCTTACATGTAGCGCGCGTGGGTGGCAGCTGGATATGTGGACATGCATCCGGGGCACTTCTCAACACCGGCGTACTACGCCTTCGATGAAGTGCCTGTCGACACGCCCTGCCAGGAAGCTTCCGGCTGCTCTTCCTTGGCATTTATCCGCTGCTGCTGGTGTCAGAAGCTGCTTTGCTTCACGTGTTTCACAGAACGTTACCACAACTGTTAAACAGTTTATTGCATATTCATTAGCGCGATTTGTGTTTTGAAGTAAAATCGCATCACAGAAGGTTGAAATCAGGGTTGGAAATTGAATATGACACCTAGTCATGGCAGAAAAGCACTTTGCGGTGGCAAAAACGCGAGATGTGCGCCCAGCAGTGCAGAAGCCACACCGCCGGAATCGAACCCTCGACCTCCCACCCGCAAGTCCGCCACGCTAACCACTCGGCCATCCAGTCACTGGTGGCCTAGGGGCGCGCGCCTCCCGTGAATGCGCCGCCTCGCTTCAATTAGGAATTAATCAATTCCTAGGTTCTAGCAATGATTGAAGCTTCAAACCTTTTGCAGGACTATTTGTGGGCGCGACAAGGGTATTTCAGGCGTCAGTTTTGCGTTATCGGCCCGCACTGCAGCGGTACAGTTTTTTGCCATTTTTGACCTACCCAAAGGTCCGCAGGAAATTTGGAAACCACTATGGTGCTTCCCAAACAACGCCCTACTACCCTGTATAGGTCGCTTTTAGAAACTCCACGGTGACCTCTTTGACCTTCCTCGTCAGTTTTTTTCATTGCACAGTTTGACGCCCAGACAACGAATGAGGCAAGTGCTTTGTCCTAAACCACTGAAATAAAACCACTAAAATAACAGCCAGAAAGCAAGACATGCTGCATCTGAGTGATTTTCTATTCTTTGAACCTAAATGTTGAAAAACTTTCTCTATGGGAATAGAGATTGTAACAAACTCACAGTCAGCACACTCACAGGGAGATGAGATGAACGAAGAGACGTGAGAGAGCTTTGCAGCGCAGGGAACGCATGGAGTGTAGAGATGTTCAACACAAGACAAAGAGTATTGTTGGGTATAGTTACGATCCTAGAAATTTATTGATGGTTCCGAAAAGATGCATATAGTCAATAGTCAAGTTCCCGAAGACATCGAGCGCTAAAGGGCGCGCACACTTCTGCGGCGTTGCCGCTGCCCTATCCTTAACTATAGGGCAGGGACGCAGAGCTCGCCGCCAGGGGCAACCTCAACGGTGCCGTTGGGCGGCGCCGCTAGAGCGGCAGCAGCGATAATGATTTGAATCATTATCACCGCTGCCGCTCCAGCGGCGCTGGCAGAGACTGTCTGCGCTCTAGCCCTTCGATGAGCCAGGCCGCTCAGCGGCGCCAGCGGCAGCCGCTGAGCGGGATGGTCATCGTTTTCGCCATCCGCCGCCCGCTGCTCGCCTCAAAAGTGTGCGGATGCCTTAACACTTTATCTCCGCCAATCATCTACAACGGTCGATAGCATAAACGAGTGTCAGCGGCCGTCGGCTTTGGGAACAGAGAGCGTGGAGCCCAGCACATGGAGGGCAGCGAGCTGGAGTCGGTGGCGTCGTCTCTAGAGGAGAAGTCGAAGTCGGTGATCACCTCTTGACGGTTGGATCCTTGGCGATCTTAAGTAGAGAGGCTTCAGACGATGGAATGTTCCGCTGACGGCTGGGAACGTTACCGTACTATAACATTACAAAGCCTATGAGAAAGGCTAATGTTTATGTTCCGTCTATGTGCCTCGATTGTACCTGGATACGGTAGCCTTCTCGACCATTACAATATACTTAACTATTACGAGGAAGGAGAGTAATCTTAGATATCGCAAATACAAGCTTTCTTGACATGCTAATATTGTCCTGATACTAAACCGCAAATTGACAAGTTATCTCTAACAAACCGAATGTCATTATGTTCCAAAATTTCACATTATCTAGCTTTTCCTAATTTGTTTTATAGCTTGTTAAAGTCTATTCCATCTACACGAAGACCTGCCTTTAAGAAAACAAAGTAGGATGAGCGTGTACGCATATACATATTTATGATATCGTGTGATCACTACTTACCTTCTATTTTGTAGGTTTCTTTCAGGGGCAACATCATCGGCAGTCCATTCTATGTGATTGGCAAAGCCTGTAGTGCATGCAGAAGCGGTACTACCTGTCTAACTGGAGAATACAAAGGCCTTTGTTCACCTTCGCCGTGAAGAGAAAGAATGCGAACATCAGAGATGAAACCACATTACATGACTGGGAATGCGAACTGTTAAGGCATTAATTTGAATAAAATTTTGTCCGAGCTTTGATGAAGAACATCAACAAATCGTATTACTTTTCTCCACTGTATTTTCAATGTCGCTGTTTACTGATATATTCCACGGGAATCTTTGAAATTCAAGAATTCACTTAGAAAATTGTTGGCAATGTAAGTGAGTAGAATTCGTCAGTATTTCAAACTCTGCTGTCAAACGTTTTGATGGTGAGTCTTTTGTCTTGTGAGATGCTTACTTCTGCGATATTTTCAACAACAACGTTTTCTTTCAGTACATACTCGTCATGTGAGCTTGAACATTACGCGTTAACCACAACTGAATGAGCACCGATAGAGCACCTACGATCATTTTCGCATTCAGCGGCAACATGGACAAGCGTATATCAAGACCAGTGTACAAGGTATCCTTTCAGTGATTCTATTTCTCACTCTATCAGAACTCTACTATCTTTCATTAAGGTCACTCATTTTTTTAGTTATTATCTCATAGTGTTTTGTCACTTCGACATTGTGTAGTAAGAAATTGTGCAATTCAAATAAGATCTGCAGACCTTAATTTGTCGTCACAGTAGATAGTAATAATTAGCGGAGTTTTTGGAGAAAACACACTCTGTTTTTCTCGCGTGAGTAGAATTTCATTTGGGCAAGTATTAGGTTGGAAAAAAAGTCTCTTCACACTTCGAAATTTTTTTTACCCTTCCCCTTGTAAACGCACTAGCCAACCTTGATTGCTGATTTCGTAATCCTATCACACTTGTCTACCGTTCGCACGCGGACACAGGTTAAGACTCTTCTTGTAATTCGTTATCCATCCAATCTTCCGAACTCAATGCCAGATCTACCTCATGGCCGTTTTCAGCACGGCATTCTTCATGAATTCATTAAAGAATCCACAGCACGTCGGGCAGCAGACCAAATTAACCATATATATGGCTTGGGATCTACTACTCATCGCGCCTGTTACGAGTGGTTCGGAAAGTTTTTAAAGGGAGATTATTCACTCGAAGACAAAGAAGGTCAGGAGGGCCAACTGAATTGGACGGCACTAAACTACTCCATCTTCTTCGTACCGATAGTAGGCAGACGACACGTCAACTGGCAGAGAAGCTCGAAGTGTCTCATAGGATAGTGGGAATCCATCTGAGGAATCTTGGCTTTCATGGAAATTTGGAGCTTGGATTCCACATGCCCTGTCAGACACTCAGAAAGGTCGACGGCTCTCCATCGCTGCTTCTCTTCTGTCCAGATAAGGAAGAAAATCGTTTCTTCCGCGGATTATGACAGGCGAAGAGTCCTGGGTTCTGTGTGCCAACTTCCGAGGAAAAGGCAATGGGTACAAAAGGGAGAGAGCCCTAAGTCTGATCTCAAGCCCAATGTTCACGAAAGGAAGATTCTCATGACTGTTTGGTCGGATGTCAGAGGAGTGATTTACTGGAAAACTCTCAGAAGTGGAGAGACACTTACTGCTGTCACATACTGCGGCCAACTCCACAAAGTCGTCGCAACTCTCCAAGAAAACAGGCCGGAGACGTCAAAGGTGATGATCCTGCATGACGATGCAAAGCCACATGTTGCAAGACTCACAAGAAAAACAATAAAGGAGCTTTGCTGGGAGGTATGCCACATCCACCGTATAGCCCTGAACTCGCCCTTACCGAATGCCATTTCTTCCGTGCTCTCAAGCAAGAAATTGGAAAGAAATATTTTGAAGAGGATGAAGACGTCAAAAATTGGATTCAGCAATGGTTCGACTCCAGAACTGCAGTCTTTTAAGCGAGAAGAATTGGAAAATTACCCAGTCTTTGGAGAAGTGTAGTGGAACAAAATGGAGTTTATCTCAGTTGATTTGACCTTGTAGTTGTGAAGTAATAAATCTTTGAAAAAAATGAAAAGACTTTTTTTCCAACCTAATAGTTGGGAGCTCTATGGGAGTTTCACCGAATGAGGATTCTTCTCAGACTTCCTAGCAAGTACATGTCTATCAGCTCTCACCCATGATATCGGGATAATATGGGCGCTGATATCAGCATGAAACTGGTTAAGATGAAGGCATTCGTAGGAAGGATTTTTAGCTTTTAACATCTTTTAGCAACTAGCACTTTTTACCATCTACTTTCCGGGTAGCATCGCTGTGTGGAAGGCAGAAGGTGCGAGTTCGAGTCCCGCCTGGCACAAGAGTCTTGATCGTAAACAGACATTCATCTAACAACTTTTAAATATTTTCTATACATGTCGCTCTAGAACAAAGTAGGAAGTTACAAATGAAGAGTAGAGATTAGTCAATCCCTTTTGAGCGATGTGACACGCACTTTTCCGACCATCCAACCTGGAAGAATGGAACGCTTGGTTTGCCTGGGCGTGAAATTAGAAACAAGAACCTAGAGTTGGCTGCATGCAACAGCCGGCTTTTCTTCCTGCAATGCTACACGCCCTATAAGTGTGACTAATAACAGATTTAGCAGTTCTATAATCTCACACATCCACAGTAGGCACCTCATAATCTTTGCTTTACTGATGACATAATGCTCATTAGATTAGCGGAGCAAGGGCTGGCCGACTTGGGTTGTGTGTGAATCTTCTTAAGGTGATGTTCATGAGAAACAGAAGAATTTCTCTTCTATCTCCAGGTGCAGCATGACGAATATCATCTCTTAATGCTAGGAGTGTACGTATATCTAGGTCGTACCAGCTTCCACTTGCCCACACTTATAAGGTTCACCTCACATATGTTACAGCTAGTCTGGCACCTATGGTAGTAGTATCGTAGACCCTTTGCTTGGTTTGACCGTATTCTTTTCTTTTCACGCAAGGTCATTAACTGTCTCAACAAAGTACAAGAAGCCCCATTTTCTACACGCGCGATGTGTGCATTAGTGAAGCCCTCAGTTTCCTTATCTTCATCAATTGCTCACGAATCCTGCTCTCTTTTATTGTCTTTTTCCTTCTCGTTTGCCTTTTTCTTTTATTTCATTTTATCTTTTAATAGCCAATTTATTTGCTCCTTCTGCGATTTTCTTCTCTTATGGTGTGCGGTTCGAACTGGCACTGAATAAATAAATAAATAAATAAATAAATAAATAAATAAATAAATAAATAAATAAATAGGTATCTTGCAGTGCCAGTAATCAGCAGGACGTGCTCGGAGTAAGATGCTTTACGCAAGTAACAGGTCGTCCGAAGTCCTGAGGCTCTGCGACGTTCAGTAATTGGAAATGCTGTCTCATGGGCCAAATTGCTGAAAATCAAGAATCATCAGTAAGACATGTAGTGGCTGTGATGTTTGGATTAGCACGGGTAGGGTTTTACACACTAAAATTAAGGTTACGAAAAGCGGTTTCGACCGGCAGAGGTGTCGAAGAATGCAGAAGGCCAATTTCATTGCTGCTTGACAACGTTTGTTGGACCGTAACTTCTTCTTCATGTTGTAATGAATAAAAATCGAAAAGGTGAAATGAGGTTATAGATGAAAATCATTTGAATACAGATTCGAACAGGTCATTTAGGCATAAGTATAGTATTCTGATCGGGCCTTCCTCAGTTACCCGCGATTTATTAGGTTGGTGCATAAGTTCTCGGACATTTGGGGCATGAAATATTTATTATCACAACATACGAACAACAATATCAAATCATTTGAAGTAACAACCCTTTACATCAATTGTCTTTCGCCAACGTGCTGGTGAGTCATGGATGCTTTTTCTGCAAAACGTGGCCGGTTGTGATTCGAAAAACGTGAGCAGTGCCTCCTTGACATCCTCTGGGTTCCTAAATTGCTGGCCGTCCAAATAGCGTTGAAGGCTTGAAAACAAATGATAATCAGAAGGAGCGAGATCTGGTGAGTAAGGTGGATGTGGAAGAACGGTCCGTCCGTAGTCCGCCAACTCAGCCGCCGTCGCTCTAGCAATATGCGGTCTAGCGTTGTCGTGTTGAAAATACACCTTCACCTGCTCTCCTGGTGTGGTTTGAAGGTGGGCCCTCAACTTCCTCAGTTGGTTGACGTAAACCTCTGCCGTCACTGTTATCTCTTCGTCCAGCAGCTCCCAGTGTTCTACGCCAAGAACGCTCCACCAAATGCATAGCATCATCTTTTTCACGTGAAGGTCGGGTTTCAGAACGTCCTCTACCTCTCCAGTTGCGTCAACCCACTGTGCACGCCGGTGATAATTAGAGTAGAGTATCCACTTCTCATCCCCGGTGACAAGGTTGTCCAGCCATCCGTGGGTACATCTGAGGGTGAGGAGAGGCAGAGCGACATCGGCTCTACGATCCATGTCATGTTGTGTCACGTCGTGAGGTAACCAGCGACCCAATTTTTGCACCTTGCCAATCTACTTCAATCCTCGAACGACTGTTGAGTGACTAACACCAAGAGTGCTTGATAGTTCGCGAGTGGTTTGGTATGGGTCCGCTTCCACTCTACTTCGGAGGCCATCCAAATCCAGTGTCATCGGGCGCCCTTCTCGCTCATTATCTTCAACGGAGAATTCACCAACTGCAAGCTTCGAGAACCCCTGGTACACAGTACTTCAAGCAGGAGCACTTTCGTTGTGAACATCCTTCAGGCGACGATACGATTCGTTAGCATTGAGGCCAGACTGATGCAGGAATAACATGACGCACCGAATATGCGTCTCAGTTGGGATGAGTTGCTTAGCCGTAATAGCTGACGTTAACAACACAGAAGTAAATGTTGGGAACAGTTTTGTAGCCTTTTCCTTTCTCTATCGATCGACCGTTTATTTGTTGATACATGTGAGAAATTTAGCGGGAAAATGAGCTTTCAATTGAGGAGGGATCAAAGGTCCGAGAACTTATGCACCAACCTAATAGAACCTGTACAGTGGAGAAAAACACATAACATGACCCATCTGAAACACAGGAAACAAAGAGAACTGGCCCGGTTTACCACATAGTTCCAAATATGAATTATGGTAAAACATAATGATATCAAAAACAAGACGAATTTTCAAAGCAACGGCTAGGCACGATGCTGGATTGGTAAATGGTCGCAGAATTTGCACACATTAAATAACCATTCGTGTAACACTTTAGTAGTTTTAAAATTGTCATTTGATTTCCAAAGATGGCTGCACCAGGCAATACGATTGTGATACGTGCCATAATTTTTTATGCGCAAAAGCGGTTAAAATCTTCAAACGTCTGTTGAGGAGCAACGCCTTCTATTTAGGTTTTTGCCTTTTTGTCGCTATGCAGGTGGCGATCCTCCTTTCCTTCGTATCATTGGTATCGTTCGTTGGACTTCTGTACTTTGAGGCTTGATAGCCTGTCAGTTACCAGGCAGTTGTGAGAAAGATCGCCTTGAGAGAATAAGTAAAACATTAATTGATCTGAGAAACATATTTGTTCACACTTATTTGTTTACTCATTTGTGTATTAGTTTTTATTTCAGTTTAATTTAATTTAATTTAATTAATTAATAAAATGAAAATTTACAAATTAAGACGTTGAATAAAATTAAATTGAAAGTTACAATGTATTTCCTAAAACAAAATAAAAATACAAATAATTAGATTTAATAATATAAAAAAATTAAAATTCTTCACAGAATTAAACGAAGTCATATTCAAAGTTCCCTTTCATCCCTGAAGCGCTTCGGGAGGAACTTAAAACAAAGGTTTGTCAGAAGAAAGTGGCGAAAGAAACTTCTATCGTCCTCTTTTCTCTCAAGTAATCTTAGAATTGCTTCCTTACATTCTTTTTTTGTTTTCGATTGGGTAAGGATGCGAGGTCAAGCTGCCTTCAAATTTTCTTATGTTTTATATTGTGGCCCTGTACGCCTGCTTCATTGTTTTTTATCTTTTTATTAAGATATTGTTAAGAAGGCATAGTTCGCTTTCCAGGTTTCTGAATCTTACAAGGGAAGGATACTAGGTGACCATGGGGCTTTGAAATGAGACGTACATCACTGGATACGGCTTCGAACGCTGATTCCAAATATGTGTTCCGTTTCTGCGGTGTGCATTTGTGAACGGAGTTTTGCACCATTTTCACAGCAGGCTCCTTTGCCCTCTAGTTCTACGCAGAGCTGGCCAATCACAAAAGAGCGAGCTCAAGTAGGGTTGAAACTGCGCTGCTAGCCAAGCAGTGGTGGCGCAGAGGGTAGACGAGTGGCGTGGTGAGACGGGGTGGTTTATGGTTCGACACTCCTGTAGTACGGGGAGTTTGCACCTCCTAAAAAAGATCTGCCACGATAAAGCAAAGCTCTACGTCAAATTGCAAAGTTTGGGCGAAATCGATTACTATGATCCCACCAGCCATACTTACAAGTGAGTGATCAGTGCCTTAAATAACCACTTGAACGAATTTTTTTCGACACACGAAGGTCGGTAAGGATAATACTGCGACTTATCTTCTTTGGCTTTCACCAGCTGTTGTGTTTGCGTGCCTTTTGAAGGAGTTAGGTCCTTCCGATACTTCACGCGTTCCTACAAGGCAAGAGAAGAAAATGGCCAGCAGTTTCGCATCCATCTTGCGAGATGCGCAATGCGGGAGCGCCGAGGTAGAGGATGAAGAAGGTATCATGTGTTGACTTATGTTATAAAGTTTGCATTTCACTTCCACTACTCAATTCTTCGACGTGTCGCTGATTTACACTCAATTTTCTGCCCCAAGATTCAGAACTTTTCTCACGCATTCATTGTACGCTACAGGATACCTGCATAGTCACCCTGATGTTTGATACTCCAATTCAATATTTTCTGTACTGACATCGTAGAGCACTGCTCTTACCGCGCTTGCACTGATGTATTTTTTATCCTCTGCGGTCATTGCCAACAGCTGTTCTGTCTTAAACATTTCGTGGTGTTATTTCACAGTTACTAGTATAACGCATTGTTTGTCTTCTCGCAGTGTTTTTAGCAACTATTCTATTCTTTCTGGTGACCTTTTCCGTTGCGATTTGACATAGAGAGCTTTGGTTGATCGTGGTAGATCTTTTTAGGAAGTGCAAAAATCCTCCAGCACAGGGGACTCGAACCATAAACCGCCCTCTTTCACCATGTCGCCCCTCTATCCCCTGCGCCACCACCGCTCAGCCGGCAGAACAGTTTCAACTCTACCTGAGTTCGCTCTCTTGTGATTGACCCGCTCCGCGTGGATTTAGAAGGCAAAAAAGTCTGCTAATAAAATGGTCCATAACCCCGTTCACAGATGCGCACAGCAGAAACGAAACACATATTTGGAATCAGCGTTCGAAACCGCATCCGGCGATGTACGTCTCATCTCAAAGCCCCATGGTCACCTAGTATCCTTCCCTTGTTAGAAACTTTTCAGAGCATAGTATTTGCTCAGAACCTCCTTCTTAGGAGCAGTTGCTTAGAGAATAATAGTTTAGAAGTCTTTAATCAGGATGGTGAGAAAGTCTTTTAGTGTTCCGCCTTATTCAATATGCATCTCAGTTCAATCAACAATATAATTACTATCTCGCAGAATATTCCATGTTCGACTGCCATTGAATCTTGGCGTAATATTGATCAGTATGAATACCCAAGTGATGTAGCTGACGAACCAAGATTAGTACAGATCCTTTATTCCGGCTAACGTTTCGGCGTAACCGCCTTCTTCGGAGCCTGGAAGAGTCAAGTTGAGTTTGAAAAACCATCCGTCCAAGAGCCATTTCAGACCACAGCGGTGAATCAGAGGTTGGTAGGAGAGGGAGACGAAACACGATTTTCGCCTCCGATATACTCCGGCGAAACTTTCGCTTTGAAGTTTCTACACATAGAACGGAATTAGCGGCAATCCACAGCGCTTCTAGTGTTTTGCGCGCCAGGATCTCAAACTCGCGTGCTAATATCGTCACCGCCACGTCAATGCCCGCGTAATTGTGACATCGTAGCCTGTGCTCACCCAACGGACCGGAGATATCGCACCTACGAAGCATGCCCAAATGCTCTTTAACGCGCTCCCCGAGGGGTCTACCCGTCTCGCCAATATACTCGCCGTTGCAACCCGTGCATTTTATAAGGTATGCCACACTGACACCATGCTGTCTCCCTCCTTACCGAATGGGCAGATAATACACTGGTGAGTCTTACAGCTGGAATCGTATAGTCGATTCCTGATAAGAAGTGCCTTGAGATTGGCCGGCAGAACCTCGATCATGCGGACCACGCTATCAAGGCCAGCTTTGCGAATGCAGTTTCGCGCTTCGGTACTGAAATCATCCGAGACAAAAGGCACCTTGAAAGGAATTTTATTGTCGCTCTGCTGTCTTTTTCAAACTCAACTTGACTCTTCCAGGCTTTGATAAAGGCGGTTACGCCGAAACGTTAGCCGGAATAAAGGATCTGTACTAATCTTGGTTTGTCAGCTACATCACTTGGGTATACATACTGATCAATAATTACTATCGTTGGTTACCAGTGTGCCACCTAGTAGGCAGGTCAGCGGCTCACTTCTCCCAGAACTGGAGAGCATAGAAATAATTGAATTCGCTGACCGCCCTTTCAACATCTTCAATTTTGTGATTTTCCTTGTTATTGCTAGGAATGTTTTGAGGGCACGATGTAAGTGATAATGAGAGCGGCAAGGGGAATAGGCTGAAGTTTGAAGATTGAGGTTTGAAGAATAAAAGCTGCTGTAGAAATAAATTTTACTTCTTACATAAGGCGAACTAGAAACATATTCAAGGAGTGGAGCTGAGGAACTGAACGTAGCAAGAGCAGTGAATTTTGCATAGCATTCTTGGCCTCGAGAATCTAGGTCACTCAACATGTGTGTAAGAAGGTCATATAGACCACATCAGATATGAACTAGAGCTATTTCTATCACCTGCTGTAAATAGTGTCCATCGGCTAGCGTGTTCGAGTGATTTCTACGTTGTGGTTACACTTGATGGATAATACCGATTACTTTGCGAAACGCTGAGGCTCATAGCAGATAAGTGATCAATTATACCAGCTTTTATATACGGTGTTATTTTGGATACTGGTTACAAAATAGACATCAACTTTTGTCATAAATTCTCTCTCCAACTTCCACCATCTCGCCGAACTATGGGAGTTGTCATAAGGTGTTCGTCCACAAATCTATTGACAACAAAAATAAGGGAACCTACTAGGTTGAGTCTACATAAACTTTTGCAAACAATGAATCTAAGTACGGACGGAACGCAAAAGTGCTAGTAGTCACGGTACTGTCAAAAATGCAATGTAGGAATACACACGAATGCAGTACCGGTATTGAGACGTACTAGGAATGCTTGTAGAGTGATGTCGAAAGGTCGGTGCTACTGGATTGAGAGAGGAGAATCGGGATGAGTTTTAATCACTACCGTAATCCACCGGTATTAGGCAAACGCTGTCAGTATCCTAGTATATATAAGCAAGAACCGACGTTTGTCTGTCTGTCTGTGTATTTGTTTGTTTGCACAGGAGTGCTGGGGGAGTGTGTTGGGGAAAGTGTGGGGATGGGGAAGAGGGAGGTTGTTGTAGATGTCAACATCATAACATGGTGTTGTGCAACGTGCCTGGCGACTCCGTAGACGTGCCGAACACGTTGCCCAACGTGCATAGCGAGCAGACGTGCCGAACAGGGATGGGCGGAAATTTTGAAAATTTTCCCAGAAAACAGAAAACAGAAAATCGCTTTCGTCAGAAAACAGAAATCAGAAAACAGAAAGGCCAAAAACGCCAGAAAATCAGAAAACAGAAAACAGAGAACAGAAAATTTCGAAATTATCACATGACCTAATTATTTTACCCAAAGATCCATATTTCCAGTAGCAAATGCTTTTGTATGACTAGAAATGTAGTCGTAGACCAGCGTTTTAATTTGCAAGCGTTTATAAAAATTTCTATTACACTCCAGTGCACTGCAATCAGCAAGTTTAAACGTGGACTGATAGAACCTAGGAATCTCGACCCTTGAAGTATACAACATTACTCATAAGCTCTGTTTCACCTGTAACGCCTCAATTAAATAATGGTCCCACTAGTAAGAAACTGGCCTTTTAGAGTACCGAACACGATGAAGGCTCAGTGATCACTGTTTGCATCAACTTAATTGCTAGAGTTTGTAGACACACTCTCGCAACATACTCAAAAGCTGTGCAGAGATTTGTTGGTATTACTGGCTCCGCCAGAATCTGTATTCCTAGTTCGTTGCGTTCCTCGGGAATACCTTTCCTTGTAAGTGGCCTAGCTGAAAATTTTCAGGCCAACATAAATGCTCTTTACAGCACCTTACTACTTAGCCGACTAAAGATGTGAATTTCACAGAACAACACTAGATTGTGTCTGAAGAGGCTGTCAGCACAATAGGTCTTGGGCGGAGGTGCTTTCTTGAATGCGTAGACACCATACAATGAAGACCGAGCATATACCCTCTCTATCACATTATTATTATTATTAATATTAATATTATTATTATTATTATTATTATTATTATTATTATTATTATTATTATTATTATTATTATTATTATTATTATTATTATTATCCTCATATCTACACATCACATTACATCTCAGCGGAAGACCAGAAGAACCGCCTTGGTGTACAGAGGAGTGCACGGCATTAGCAACAATCGCGCGATCTGCCTGATGCTCGCAGTCTACAAGCTGTTTACTCGAGTAATCCTGAATAGGGACAGTCATGCGAACAGACAGGATTTCAGAGAGGATTCAGCACGATCCTCCACACACACACACCATTACGAAGCTCATCGAAGTGTCACGAGAGTACAAGCTGCCGCTGTGCCTTACGTTCGTCGATCTGAAGAAGGCATTCGACTCTGTCGAGACTGAAGCGGTCCTCGAAGCCCTGCTCACTCAGAGCGTTCCTACTCTGTACGTCAGAATCCTTCGAGAGCTGTACAGTGGATTCACGACAAAGGTTTCGCCATTCTACAACAAGTCGTTGCCAACGTGAACAGAGAGGTTCGATGAGAGGGTATCCCCGGTTCTCTTCAGCGCCATCCTCAAAAACGTCATTCGCGAACTAGAATGGGAAGACACGGAAGTGAAAGACGACGGATGGCAGCTACACCACCTAACACCGAGCGCTAGCCAGGCGGAGCGAATGCTGGCCGACTTTGATCGTGTACATATGTGGGAATGTTGGACTGCAGCTTAATCTTACGAAGACGATGCTCATGAAGAACGGACGAGTTTCGGATGCCTCATCCTCGCTCAACGGAACGAACATCTTCGAGTGCTACAGATACGTGTATCTGGGTCGCGAAGTCAACATCACCAACTAACTAGCGCCGGAGCTGAGCAGGAGGAAACGAGCGGCTTGAGGAGCTGTCAAGAGTGTCGAAAGAGCAGTGGAGAAGACGAAGAACGTCGGGGCTCCGTACCTACCTTTTCGACTTCACTGTTCTTCCTGCCCTAACATACGGATCAGAGACCTGGGCTCTACAAAAGCAGGATGAACAAGCGATCAGTATCGCGGAATTGAGAGGGCAATGCTCGGAGTGACACGACCCACTCAAGTGAGAGAAGGCCTCGAGACTTCCGAGCTTCGCCGACGTTCGAAGATCAGAGATGCTGCTGCATGACCAAGTCGTCGAAAATTAGGTGGGCCACGTAATGCGCTTCGCAGACACCGACAAGATTCCGTGGGACGTCAAGCGAACACCAGGATGCCCAATAACTCGTTGGTCGGACTTCTTCGCCAAAGCCCTGAACAAACAATATGACGCTATTCGTGTACCACGAGCGAAAAGCAACCATGGAGCACCATGGAGCACCCTGGCACGCGGCATGAACGTATGGAGACGCTGCTGCTGCCCACCCTACCCTCAGTAACTCTAGGACAAGTGGTTAGTTAATACATAATTAAATGCCCCTCAGAGTACTAGTTTTATAGTTTTAAAATAAAATTTTTAGTGATCGTAGACGGTCCAAACTACTGCTAAAATCGAAAAGAATACGAAGCCAAATTATGAAAGTCTTAAAATGCCCTATGATATACTCCTATACTCCTTGCCAGCAGCACTTACACAATCAATCAAGCAAACAAAGCGGCATAGTTCATGAGCATATGGCGCAATTACTACATGAGCACATCCAAAAAACGCCACATGCTTACCATGTAAGATACTGTAGAAACACTATTTTGGAATAAAGCTCACTACTCTACAATACATTTTGGATTCTTTTTATTGGATTTCTGTAATAAAATTTTGTTCGCAACTCCATTTTCTGTTTTCTGGCCAATTTTTGGCCATTTTCCCAGAAAACAGAAAACAGAAAAAATTTGCCCAAAATGGCCAGAAAATCAGAAAACAGAAAACAGAAAATAGAAATTCCGCCCATCCCTGGTGCCGAACACGTCGCCAAACGCGCCTGGAGATGGAGTACTGGAGAGTTGTGTTGGGGGAAGGGGAAAGTGTGGGGATAGGGTGGGGATGGAGTTGTGCAACGTGCCTAGCGACTCAGTGGACGTGCCGAACACGTTGCCCAAGGTGCATAGGGAGTAGACGTGCCGAACACGTCGCCAAACGAGCCTGAAAATGCGGTGCTGGAGGAGTGTGTTGGACGAAGTGTGGGGATGGGTCTTGTTGTTGTGCAACATGCCTGACCACTCAGTAGACGTGCCGAACACGTCGCCAAACGCGACTGGAGATGCGGTGCTGGAGGAGTGTTTCACTAGAGCTGATTTCACTACAGCTCTCCAGGCGCGTTTGGCCACACATGACATGTGGGGAAATCCTTAAGTTGATTGGATTGGTGACCTCAGCACCGTTTGACGATGGGGCAGTTCTCCTTATCGTTAGTCCTTAGGTGGTGACATCAGCACTTATAGCGTAAAGTCGGCCGACAGGTCGCTGAAATGCTAGTAGGTACATATACGTATTTGAAAGTACATTCCTTTTTGAGATGCTCTCGAGCCTACGGTTGTATCTGACTGCTGTTGAAACTTCAACGGTTGCCAGCTCATAGGGTTTCTGCTGCGCTTACTAAAAAAGAGTCAAAGTCCGTAGAAATCGGACTCTTCCGATCCAGATCTGCAACTATGGCCTCTGGTTCTATGCTCGAAGTCGATGTTTGTTGTGACTAAGTTTGGGCATAAGCCCTTCTTTAGGTCTAGTTCTTCAATTCCCTTTGTACCGTAGTATGTTTAACGTGGTATACAATCTATGTTGTTTTTTCTGTTCCTATTTTTCTGATTCCTGTTCTAAACAGAAAGTTTCTCCTATCAGTCATTTCTGCATTTTATTAATATCTTTCTTCCATTATCACTTAACATATGGAGTTGCCACTGTGACGTTAAGCCTTTTGGGATCTATCCTAGTCCGGGGGCCACATAAGTCAAAAGTATTATATGTAAGAAATCCACTTGATACTTATCGAGCGGTTCCTACAGAACAACCTGAGACCTAAACAAGAAAAGTCATGAGGAGAAAAAAACGAAACAATTACATTCCTTGCGGTTGTAAGCAGGCAAAGTTATGTGCCCTCCTCACCATGTTAGATCCTGGTTATGACATGTCAGGCGGCGGTCAGCGCGCGGCATGCAGCTTCATACGCCCTCCCACCATGTTAGATGCTGGTTATAACATGTCAGCCGGCGGCTAGCACGCGGCATGCCTCCATTCCGTCGCTCTTTATCCGCCGAGACGGTTGTAAACCGCGGCGATTTTTTATTTATTTTTCGTTTGTTCGTTCGTTTTCGGTTTCTTTTAGGTTCCAGCTCGTTCTCTAGGAGCCACTCGGTAAGTTTCAATTAATTTTGTTGCCCACTTTTTAGTTATGTGCCCCCTCGGACTAGGATAGATTCGCTTTTTGCTCTGTTTCCGTCTTTATCGCGCCCCCGTTATGTGTTCATCGCTATACATAATCCATATTGAGTGGATTAGATGGCCCTGAAGCAACGAGGGTGCCATAAATATAGCCAGCCGTTATTGTTTTTGCAGTTTTTTGTATTTTTTCCATGTTTTCATCGTTCTTTTTTTCGGATTCTAGTGTCATTCTAACCACATACTTCTATCTCCATACCGCTTTTTTCAATTACAATCTCGTCATAGCTATACTGATTGCCACACCGATCCCTGCTTCAACTTCACAATAAAGCTAAAGCTTTGTTTAATTCCTATTCAGTTAATTGGATATAGTACTTTTAGTCTTATTATGTGTTTATTTCTCGCAGCAGTCTCCTTAATGTTTAGACTTCTTAATAGCAGCAAAATCAACACTACAAAATTGCAGTGCATACTGATACCGTGCGTTACCTTGTCTCACCATTGTGAGTTTTTATGGCCCACTTTGGGCATGAATAAATAAATAAGGCAAAGTCTTGTAGTCAAAGAGGCGTAATGTTGGATCTCACAAGGGCAGGACTTTCCCAACATTCCTCGTATGCTGACGCTGCACAAGCAGTCTATCGTTTGGAACGTAACCCTCTGGAGGTTCGTACCCGACCTTCCCGTCTCGTATACGTTGTTACAAGTGAAAGTGGAAAACAAGTGAAAAAATGGATCAAATGAATGCAGGCCGCAGCATGAAAGGATAGCTTCTGAGCTCAAAGCATCGACTATGACAATAAGGCGAGTTGTTAGAAAACAACTTGGTCAATTCACCTATGAGGTGCGTCAGTTTCACGGATTAACACCTATACAAGATGGAAGGAAGAAGAAAAAATGACGAAAACTCTTCGAGCGGAACCTTTGCATAGAAGAGGGAGAATTGTTCATAGAAACTCTCATGCAGCTTCTCTAATGGCTTGAGCTGAAATTTGCACCACAGGACGGTCACCATTGGTTTTTGTTGATAAAGGAGCTAGCATTATCTACCTTAAAGAAATTTTGAAGGAGTTCCTTTCTGGGCTCAAGTGCACTATGAAAATTTAGATTGGAGCTTTCAACAAGACCAATACCAAAAAAACGGTGCGTAAGGAGGTGAGCAAGGAATCTTCCCGACATCAACGCTACTTAACAATGGTCGTTAAACAGCTTTGGATGGAATGGACTACTGCGTATGGCCATTCTATTAGGTTGTAACGAATTAAATGGCACTGGCTCGCGCCATTTTTTGGCACGTCTTTACGCGTTTGATCAAGAACAAACCGTAACATGTGGCATATCATTTAGAAGCGCAAACTTTGCTCTATAGGGGGGTACCAAACTTTCTATGTAAAAGTGGGAAAACTTTAGAGTTTTATTGACTTCTTTGCAGATGGACAAAAGGGTAATCCGAGGCATTTACTTGTATGAATTCAAGCTGGGCACTACAGCTAAGGAGGCGGACGAGAAGATCAATGCCGCATTCGGTCAAGGATGTTCCACAATTCGGACGGCGTATCGTTGGTATCAGAACTTCCGGAATGGAGATGAGAGCTTGGAAGAACATGAAGGTCGTGGGAGGCATAGTGATGTTGATGAGGACAAGCTGAGAGATGTGGTAGAGGAGGATCCACACAAAGGTACCAGGGAGATAGCGAAGGTTTTTGGCGTCAGACACAACACAGCTGCCCGGCATCTGAAGGAAATAGGTAAGACTGACGATATGAGATCTCGTCCGCACTGCTTCTACGGATCGAAACGGACCCATTCCTTGATCGCATCGTAACCTGTGACGAGAAATGGATAATGTACGACAACAGGCGACGATCGGCACAGTGGGTGGACAGCGATGAGAGCCCCAAGGTTTTTGCGAAGCCGGAATTGCACCAAAAGAAAGTAATGGTGACAGTATGGTGGTGTTCGCTGGGAAGTATTCACCACAGCTTCCTCCCTCCCGGTGAATCCATCACGGCAGAGAAGTACTGCATTGAAATTGAAGAAATGATGAAAAAGTTGAAGGATATCCGGCCGGCCTTGGTAAACCGAAGGCGAGTTCTCCTTCTGCACGACAATGCTCGCCCCCATGTAGCACGAATGACGTTGCAGAAATTGAATGAGCTGAGCGTTGAAACTCTACCACATCCTCCGTTTTCTCCCAACCTCTCCCCAACAGACTACCATTTCTTCAAGCATCTTGGCGACTTCTTGGTAGGGAAAATATTCAAATACCAACAAGAAGCCGAAAGTGCCTTCGAAGATTTCGTCATTTCCGGAACTTCTGATTTTTATGCTACTGGGATAAAAAAAGCTTGTGTCACGTTGGCAAAGATGTGTAGAATCAGAAAGTTTTTATTTCGATTAGTAAACTTGCCTACAAGCCGAGATATTAACTTTTAAATTTACAGTGGTTCAGTGCCATTTATTTCGTTACAACCTAATAGAGAGCAAAAGCCTGCGCCAAAAGGCACACTACGATTCACGGTCTGACATAGGAAAAGCAACAAGGAAGGAAATTCCGCAGGCAACTTTGCATGCTGCCGGTGAGTGACAGCATAAGAGTCTGAAGGATGTCATTCGTGCCAAGAGAGTTTATATTGAATGGTATCCACCTTGCTTATTAAATGTATTGTTAATTAATTGATGAAGTTTCGCTCTTTCCCTGATCAATTTCGCAAAAGCAATTGGCTTTTTATTAAGTGACATATTTACGGTGCAACCTGTATATAGCAGCGTCCTTTTGATTCCTTCTGACGTTTCCTTTTTTAAATAATTGGTGGGTCAGTTTTAGTTGAAGGCACGTCACAGGGCGTACATGTGATGTTTTGCTCTCCATTCTCTACTCCGAAATTGTGTGACACCTCCAGCTGCTGTCCAGGACGTTCAAGCAGACAGAAAGGATATAGTAGTGTGGCATAGGGATGGCGGGCACTGCCAGTTCATGGCAACACTTTCTGTCTAGAGCATGTAGACTACAGTTAAGTTTGCTCTACGCAGGAAAATGCACGATGCTCGCCTCATCCTTACTCCCGTAGGGAAATGCATGAGACAGTCGCAGTAGGCTATTGCTCTCCCGCAATCAAGTGCGTCACTCTACCTTCTGCAGTAGAGAGAGACACTAGCGCACCCGTAGATGGACGTAGTAATTTTCAAGTCCGTATTTGTATTCGGCAGTGTGAACTTCTTCACGTCGCATAGGCCTTTCAATGTTCCATGGGAAGCTGAAGCCCTTACCTAGTCAGTCTAGTGGATATATCTAAATGTATGCGCTAATTCATAATTGCTGAACTCTAAGAAAACGTTTTCACATAAAATTGATATTTTCAGAACACATTGGATACTCTTCACGTCAAGTTGGAGATTTTTCACGTCAGATTGGACACTGTTCTAAGTCTAGGCCTAAGACTTTCGAAATCAATGCGAACTCTTGCAAATCGAAATCACCTTTAGGCAGGTTAAATTACAGACTAACTGAGATAGCTAGAATAATTTTTTGTTTAAGAAAAATTTGGTAGAACTTTCTTTGAATTTTTTTTTTGTGCAGCTGCCCCAACAAGTGTAACAATTTTATAAAAATTTTATTTTTTTTTGATAAAAATTAATGAAGTAAATTTAATTTTAAAGCACAACGAGGCAGTAATCAGATAGTGTATTGAAAGAATAGATCGCGCTACGCACTTAGAAAACAATTCACAGTTGTTTATTTGATTGATAATGTAAATACTGCTTAAATACAGCAAGAAAGTTAGAATGTGTGTATTTTTTTTACAAATGTTGATGTTGCACCGTTTCCAGGTGTGAAACAAACAGGCAAACAGAAATTTTGCTATCAATCGAATAAAAGTCGCGAAGTTTCGGACGGAATGTGGCGCAATCTCTTTTTTGGCAGCTTAAAATGGCCACCTTCATGCTCTCCAAGACAATATTCAAATCGCTCTTTTTCTCGAAAAATAAATTTTTGCAAAATTTTAAACGATGTGTTTACTTATTGAGAACTTAAGACTTCAAAGTAAGTTATGCTGAAATCTTCCCTGTACAAAATGTTGTTCGAACATTTTGGGAGATCTTCTAGTTTAATGTAGAAGAAGCTCATTTTGATTTGGAAGAGCTTGGTTTGATTCCAGAGGTCTTAGTCGAGTTCGACGTGAAAATGGAACAGAACCGCCCCTGATGACCAGGCGAAGTCGTGTGCTTCTTCAGCGTTACGAAGAACTAGTACCTAATAAAGGACAAGAGTCAACAAAATCCAAACACACACGGCCTCACGCTTTTCAATTTCTGCTTGTTCTTGTTCTCTGATCAACCACATTTCCTTACTGATTTATCATTTCCTTTTTACGTGTGCTAAGTGCGCTGATGGACTTTTTGCAACGCTTTTTCCAAAAATGGCTACATAATTTTTTAGTTGGCAACATCTAGATCGGGGAGCTGGTACTGCAATGGTATCATTGGTAAGTCTGTATTTAAGAGCGCTGAAAAGACGTCGAACAGTTTGTTTTAGACCCTGTTGTTGTGTTTCTCCAGTTATTTTGGTGGTGAGTCAACTCCCTTCTCAATTCATTTCTTTACACGATTTTGTTATGAAGAACCATTCCAGTTCATGCCGGCCAAGTAATATTCAGTGGTGCAGAAGGCATTCCGTATTATGTCGAGACATTCAGTTTTGGGCCATATGATACAGTCCCATCAACGATCAGTGAAGACATGGGCGAATCTGCAACGAAGCGCGTTTATGAAGTCATGATCAATGGACGTTTTGAAAAGCGACCATTCTACATTGTGCGTTCGTGAGTTGCCATTTCTTATAACATAGCATAGTAGTCTTAGTGCAACGCGACAGGAGGTACACCCGCCTCCAGCTGGAAGGCGTGGCGTCAGGAAACTTTTCTTGGGTGAAGTGACGGTTACGCGCTGGGTGAAGTGGCCTTCCACTGTGCCCAACGATACAGCAAAACGCTTGGTTCCGGAAGTTTGAAAACACGGACATCACCTCGAGGGACAATCGCAGTCTGGAAGTGCGGTTGCGATTCATGAGGGGGTCAGGCGTTCTTCCCTTCGAACTGCCGCGTCCATTTCGTCGCGCGCATCGCCACACCTACTCGGTGGAGTCTTTTAGGGCCTCTACAGAGTCTCGCGGCAGCACCCCGAAAACTCGTCCATATCGCTCCCGCCGCAGTGGGACCCACGCTGCCACTGTGGTGGAAGCCGCGGCGCGGACGAGTTGTCGCGGGGCCGCCGCAGGCAAAGGTCCCCGAGGGCTGCCGCAGTTCAGGCGGCTCTCACCCGCAGCGCCAGGAGCTGCGGGTGAGACCCGCCGGAGGGCGTGGTAGGAGGGTGTCCATTATGGTTCATCTATTCTAAACATTTTCTAAAACGAATCTACATGCTAGGGATATAGCAAGTTGGTGCATAATCTCTGTCCATAGAGAAGCTTGACAACTAACAATATAATCACCGCTAGTGTCGACAAATGGAGGCGTATGGAATACTGCACTCAGAACGTAACGCAAAAAAGCTTAGCACGATAATAGGTAACCTTAATTGCTTGGAAAATCTCCGTGACCTTCCAGTCACAAGTTAGTCGTCTGAGGTTTAAGGAAAACCCTTGCACAGAAATGCAACAAGAAAGCAGACCGTTCTTTTTAGTACGAGGTATAACTGCATCGGACGGACCTATCGAACTTAACAAGGCATCGGAGAGAAACGGTCATCACAAGGGCTACCACATTATCTTCGAGCTGCTTGTCAAACAAGACAATTTTAGCGGAGGTAGATCGACAAAAATGAGAGCAAGCGCAAAATGGCACAGAACCGTTGAGTTATAAGAAGTGTTCTATTAGATTTCGGGGCTTAGATTCAAGAACTCCTAACTTGACATAGAAAACGCTTCTTCAAAAAAGAAAAAGCGTTCTGCTTACTTCATCTCTGACATTCTTAGAGGTCGTAACTGCCGGCAGAAGTACGCAGTGTTGCGTACAGCAGCCCTTGCGGCGCCGCACCACCCGCCGTTGTCATGGCGGGTCCGCGGCACCCGCAAGACTCTGCTGTCGGCCTTAGGGCCCACGCACACTTCTGCGACAGCGCGGCGCGGCCATGATGAAGCATAGAGCCGCGACGGCCGCGGCGCGACACTGCGACGCCTGCCGCAGGGAGGGGGCATGCACACTCTTGCGACTATAGCGGCGGCTATCGCAGGCGACGCCGCGCTGCCGCAGGCTGGAATGGTCCAAACCATTCCCGACGGCGCGGCATCCACGGGGACGTCGGTCACGGTGCTCTAAAGGCCCATGCACACTTCTGCGACACCGCGGCGCGGCAAGTGGAGCGACGGCTACCTCTGCGAAATCCGGCGGTCGCGGCGCGGTCGCGTTAGAGCATTGTTATAGGCAACGGGGGCGACGTCCCCGTGCATGCCGCCCCGCCAGGAATGATTTGAACCATTCCAGCCTGCGGCACTCAGCGCGGCGTCGCCTGCGATAGCCGCCGCGACAGCCGCAAGAGTGTGCATGCCCCACCCTGCGGCACGTGTCGCAGTGTCGCGCCGCGGCTGTCGCGGCCCTATGCTTCATCATGCCGCGCCGCGCTGTCGCAGAAGTGTGCATGGGCCTTAACGCGCCTGTGCCACGACCGCCGGATTTCGAGGAGGTGGACGTCGCCCCACTTGCCGCGCCGCGGTGCACAGAAGTGTGCGTGGGCCTTAAGGCCTTAAGGCCCACGCACACTTCTGCGGCAACGCCGCTCGCCGCTATGGTTATGGATAGTGTAGGGACGCCGCCGACGGCGAACTCTGCGTCCCTGCCCTATGGTTAAGGATAGGGCCACGGCGTTGCCGCAGAAGTGTGCGAGGGCCGTAATACTCCGCCGCCGCAAAAATCCACATTAGACGGAATTTTGGATTATTCGTCGAATCGCGCGGCTGAAGGAAAGGGCGCGACGCGGCGCGATTATCCACGGCAGACTCGGTGTAGACTCGCATATTTCACCATCAGGGGTGACTCATTTTTGCTGTGCCTTTGCTTTGGTTCCCTAAGGTGGATCTCTAGGTTTTGTGGTGGTGGAGGTTTCGTGATGTGCTTCTTAACTTACTAGAGGTGCGGATGTTGCCGGATGTTGCATTCGATCAAACAACGCCGGTGGTGTAATGGCGTAGAGCATTCCCGCCCGGGCAGAGGGAGGTGCGGGTTCGAGTCCCGCCTGGCGCTAGAAGTTTTGATCTCAACAAAACATCGTTGTAACAGCTTACATCCTCGGTACCAGCCAATTGAAGCTTAAAGAAACTGACTTGAATCACTTCTTAACTTAGTTCTAAACACTACTTGCTGCTCTAAAGGTGGATAAAGAAATGGGCGCTGATCCTTTTGGACTGCACAACCGTAGAGCTCTTCTATACGGTTCATATAGATTGCATCTCACCGGTGTAGCTCTCCATCTATGGAATCAATATATGGTATTGTGGCGACTTAAAACAGGGTAAACCGAAAAGAAGGCGCTTCCCTTAGTTTTCACACATTTTATTTTGTTTAAAGCAACGGCAGCCATGCCAGGTTTCCTTCTCTTCTTGGGTTGTATACGTTTACTAGGTTCCTATCTTATTATTATTGTGTTTTTGTTATGTGAACAGAAAAACAAGGAAAACAAAAGTGAATGAAAGGGAATGACTGGAGGACCGTCTCCGTAGTCATCCTTGATGTATAGTCCGCAGTACGCCGAAGCTCTGGCCGCGGCGAGAGTATAAAAGCCGCCTAACTGTCGACCAAGATTGAAATACGATTTTATTGAGGCAATGCTTCGGAGTCTTCGCCTAGTGTAGATCCTGGAAAAGTTGAGATCATTTAAGGTACTACTCCCCTAAACACTATTTCATCTGACAGAGTCCTTGATGAGACTGGAGACCCTAAGTGGGCTGCTAGTTCACGGCAGCGGGATCCACTTGCAGGCTACCTTTACAATTAGCAGTAGTACCTTTTCCCACTCCTCCTTTTATTTTCCCCTATCGTTTTCTCTTTTTCTTATATATTTCAGCTTGAAATATCTGTAGCATTTTTGACGTATTTCTTCAAACTCTCCTATTTCTATTTTCCTATCAATTTTTTATGTTTATGTTTTCTCAGCATGGTTTTCCAGGTATCCTCCTGCCCATCTCATGGGATCATGCAATCAAAACAACGATTGTCCCAAACGGCCAAATGTGATCTGTTTTCGCGGCGAGTGTCTAGAGATGTTATGCAGATATGGGAGCGACTGCCCTCCTGGTTACGACTGTGTCAACTCAAGATGCCGAGCAGCACAGAATCAGATCAACTACCCTTGTGGTAGTGGCGGAGGGTGTTCAACCTCAGGCGTAACGAAACGTGTGTATCAGATTGTGGTCGACGGACATGTTCAACTGCTGACTTTCCTCGTTGTTCGAACGTGAGTTAAAGTTCTTTTATGCAATCACCCCAGCCGCTCAAAAGCGTCTTCATCAAATGACAAACCGGAACGCTAGATTCGTTGCAATCTTTCTACAGACCCTGTGTTAGAGATCTCACAGGATATGAATTGGTTATGAATTGGTTACAGGGATATCAAGTGAGGATTGATATTCTAGCAGGAACTGGCTCTAGTAGGAGTAAAACGTTGGTGAAAGTTCGAATCTACATACTTTTAAGTATTCTATTAGGGTGTTCCAAACAGAATGCCGTTTCAGACCGAAAATTTAAATTCATACAAAGCAATTGAAACGAAACTTTATTCGGTAATATATTCTCCGCAATTATTAACAACCTTTGGCCAATGCAAAGATTGGATCCCGTCTTTAATGAAATGAGCTAACCCGAATCGATGAAGTTGGACACCCAAATCGGCCACACGGAGGTATAAGCCCTAGTTTAAACTTGCGCCGCTGCGCGGCGCGGCACGATGGTCGGGATGGATATCGACCAGGCGGCGCAAAAACCGATATCTATGGTGATCGTGGTGCCGCGCCACGTGGCGGCGCAATTATAAACTAGGGCTAACACCCTGTGGGTCAAGCGTTCTATTCCCTCGTCCCCCTGGCCCTCCCACTCCCGAACCCCTGGGCTTACTCGAGAGTCCAGTGGCTGCCTTACGAAATAGTGGAGACGCAGACAATTGCCAAGCCTCTGTTTAAAGGGCGGGGGATAGAACGCCACTCCGCCGTACACCATAGGCCTAGTGCTACCAAAAGAGCATAAATATTGTAACCTTTGTAGAAGAGGCTTGTTTTCCAGGGCCCTATTTCTGGAGTATTTAGTAACAAAAATCTTAGCCACCCTCTCTGAATACCCTCATACGGTTTACCAAGGCGAACTCTGGCAGTGTTCCTATTTGCTTTTGACGTATCATATTCACCTACATCTACTCTCTGATGAGGAATAGGAAAACCAATCTAGCCATTAATAAGGCCTAAGATTTTTACCATATCGGTGACATCTTTGAACAAGCTACAGAGTAGAAAGAAAAACTGCTCCTACAACTGTGTAAATACACCTACATATGGATGTTATTCTTTCGTGTGTAGCCCCGATGAAGCTAGAAATCAGTGCATAGTGTTCATTTAAGGTATCCACCACTCAATTCACTGAAGCAGTGCATTGTGGACGCTGACTGCCCCAGTCTATCAGAAGTTTTTTGCTTCTATGGAGAATGCATTGAGATGCAATGCAGCAACGAAAGCCAGTGTCCTTCGGGGCACATGTGTGTCAATTCACGATGCAGGCGATCCCACGAGGTGGTTAAAAACGAGACAACCAGTGGCGGCATAACGGAGCGTGTATACGAGATCCTGATCAACGGCAGATATGAACTTGTAACGCTTTACATCGTTAAGACGTGAGTTGACTTTAAAACACCCTTACCACATCCGTGATAATAAGATGGTGAACAGTAACACCCTTTTTGACAAACGAAGTGTTGATGAAATGAAAATGGCAACACGGTAGCAGATGAAAAACCGTAATGGAAAAAAGTTCAAACTGAATGGCGAAACGTAGATTTGAGTATCAGAATTGCGAGCAAAGTTGTTCGCTTCCTCTTCTTATTGGCAAAGAATTGATGACTGCAAGAATACAGCACCCTAGGGAGGTCGTAATATAGAGTCAGGATGTGTGAGCACTAGAGTACTAGAATCGTTAGAGTAAGGAATAATCTTAATTCCACAGCAATGACTCAAACTGAGGCTGGACTCATGAATAACTTTACCCATGATATGGAAGGTGGAATTTGAAGCATTTACCTGAAAAATTACAAAACAGTGGAGGTGGGTGAATGGTGGGTCAGAATTAGTGGACTAACTGGGACCTCGGAGTACAGCCGTGTCTCCTTGGATCGTCTGATTGACAGTCATCTGTAATCACTTTGGCTCTCGCTTATTTGTATAGGTTCGTCCTCCGTTTGCCCGCAAAGTGGCGTGATGAATGGCATAGATTTTTTGCCCTCAATTTTTTCAACCTTTGCAGTCACAAGGGTCACACAGATATAAATAGTATTACATTGTAACTGCAGAGAATAACTGGTCAAATGAACGTCCCATAGAAGATAAGCATTATGGTCTTATCTTTTTTGAAATTATTTCTTCTTCATCGTTGTAGGAGTTTTTCGAAGGGCAGGCAAATCTGACACCGCTTTTGCAAGTTGTTTCAGCAAATTAGCTGCCACAGAACCGAAGGTCTAAAAGAGAACAGTGGTGCAATTCTGGTATTCGGACTAGATGTTTTGGTCTAGGATCTTAAAAACTGTCACAGACGATTTTTTTGGGATTATAATGAAAAAGTAAGCATAACGATTTTTTCTAGAGAAATTATGATTAAAGTAACTAGTCTACGTTTTTATAGCAGAACACGTATATTACCCAAAAGTAGCAGCCGTTTCTACATTTCTACACATCTCAAAATAATCTCCAAGAGGCTTCAATATCCAGGGCCAGACTCATCAACCGCTTACCGCCCTCTAACGGTAAAAATACCGCCAAACCTGATGCTAATGAATATCATATCAGGGGTTTGGCGGCATTGTCCCACTTTGGAGGCGGTATGTAGTTAATGAACCTGACCCCAGAAAGCTGGCTGTCTACCTTATGCATGTGCAAATGTTGTTATTCGCTGCTACGCAGAAGTCTAAGGAAATACCTAGCACTTACACACATACTTCGAAGGCAGCACAGTTTGTGTTTTACATGAAGGATAAGTGTGTAAGTGCATCTACAAATTTATTTGCGAGACAACCAAAAATATGGTTCACTGAAGGTTTTGGTGAATCCTACGCTTACTGTCGTCCTTAGACCTAAAGGAAGCCCAATTTTGAGAGCGACCATACGCCGAGCCCGGAGTGCGCTATGAGTAGCCAAATGTGAAAAATATTAGGTCTGTCCCCAGCTCTCTCGGCCGCTCGGTTTGCCGATGTTCAGCAGTGTCGTTCCATTAGGACTGCTGATGTCTCTTTTCCTTGCTTCGTGGCCTCCCTTGGTCCTCAGCTTGCTCAGCGCACCTGTTCCTTTAAAATGCTTGTCAATCACTTTCCTTAGCTTCGTCCTTCTTCGTACATTAAGAAGTTCCGGAACTTTCGACTTGTCGCTCAGAAATATGTGCTCTTAAGATTTTTTTGGAGAAACTGGAAAGAGCTTATTCCCCTCATTGTGTTCGGCTTGAGTGTTGTTGATATGATAGTGAACCTGTCAGTATTCCTCAAATTTGTGTAACGACCTATCAATTTAGTGATACCCTTACCTTTGATAAACCTTAGAGGAATAACCGGCTCACATACGCCGTAGCTTTCGAATAATGCGTCATCGACGGAAAAACCTTTTTGTATATAGGTATGTTATGATATCATAGTGTTATCATTTCTGATGGGTTGCCGGTTTTATTCCTCTGGTGCAGAAAAAGAAATATAAAGCTTTAAAATCTGGGGCCGGATTCAGCAACGATATACAGCAATTTAACGGAGAAAATACAGGCGAAATGCCTGATGGCGCAGCATATCAACAAGAAGCAGTGCAACATATCGCTTGATAAAGAGCGCCATCAGGCATTTCGACTGCATTTTCTTCGCTAAATTGCTGTAAGTCGTTGATGAATCCGGCCACAGATTTCAAAGCTTCATATTCTTTGTTCCTCACCAGGGCAATAAAACCGGCAGCCTATCGGAAATGTCCTTATGTTAACACTATGATATCATATCCTATAAAAGGGTTTGTCTGTCGATGACGTGCTGTACGCTGTAAGCCGTTGATAAATGTGGTCCCTGGCTTCTGGTCTGTCTATCCAGCTAGGTGCTTATTGTAAATTTTTATTCCAGGTACGCTCCGCTCAACTCTCTTCTTGAATGTATTGTGGACACGCAATGTCCTAACCGAGCGGAGATCTTCTGCCTTGGAGGGGAATGCGTCGAGATACAATGCAGAGACGACAGACAATGTCCTCCAGGCCGCACATGCCTGAATTCAAGATGCCAGAGAGCTGTGCAACAGATTGGGCGAGTGTGCAGCAGTGATGCGGACTGTCCGTCCCCGGTGTATTCGACATGTGTTGCGAACACCTGCAGAGAGCTGAATCAGACCTGTAGGGTTCAATATGACTGTCCGCAGTACCCCGACGTCTACTGCGTGAACCACTATTGCGTCAAACTCGGTCAGCACTGTTCGGTGCTCCAATCGTGTCCATTCATGGGCTTGACAATATGCGCCGGATCAAAATGCTATCCGCACAACCTGCCCTGCAAATCGGATCATGACTGCCCTAATACAAGCTTGGTGTGCGTTAATTCGTTCTGCGAAGTAACCAGTATTGTCACTCCAGACGGTACGTTATTTAACAAGATAAACTTATGGTTAAGTTCTTCGTACGCTTTTGCAGCAACGCAGCGAGCAAAAAAAAACTGCCGCGTAGCGGCAAAATTGCCGCGAAGGAGGCCAAACTGCCTCGTAGTAGTGAAAGGACAACATGGTGCGGCAGCCATCCTCGTCATCGCCAACGCGGCTTCATTATCACAATCAGTTTCCATTCTATTGGTTGTAAGGAAAGTTCTGTCAGTTTTTGGGGCCATTATTCAAAAAGTCATAGCTCCGCTCAAAAAGCAGCTTTTTGCTCAAACTATTAGGTTGTAACGAATTAAATGGCACTGGCTCGCGCCATTTTTTGGGGCGTCTTTACGCGTTTGATCAAGAACAAACCGTAACATGTGGCATATCATTTAGAAGCGCAAGCTTTGCTCTACCGGAGAGTACCAAATTTACTATGTAAAAGTGGGAAAACTTTAGAGTTTTATTGACTTTTTTGCAGATGGACAAAAGGGTAATCCGAGGCATTTACTTGTATGAATTCAAGCTGGGCACTGCAGCTAAGGAGGCGGACAAGAAGATCAACGCCGCATTCGGTCAAAGATGTTCCACAATTCGTACGGCGTATCGTTGGTATCAGAAGTTCCGGAATGGAGATGAGAGCTTGGAAGAACATGAAGGTCGTGGGAGGCATAGTGATGTTGATGAGGACAAGCTGAGAGATGTGGTAGAGGAGGATCCACACAAAGGTACCAGGGAGATAGCGAAGGTTCTTGGCGTCAGTCGCAACACAGCTGCCCGGCATCTGAAGGAAATTGGAAAGACCAAAAAGCTGGAAAGATGGGTGCCTCACGAGCTGTCTGAGGAGCAAAGAAACCGACGATATGAGATCTCGCCCGCACTGTTTCTACGGAACGAAACGGACCCATTCCTTGATCGCATCGTAACCTGTGACGAGAAATGGATAATGTACGACAACAGGCGACGATCGGCACAGTGGGTGGACAGCGATGAGAGCCCCAAGGTTTTTGCGAAGCTGGAATTGCACCCAAAGAAAGTAATGGTGACAGTATGGTGGTGTTCGCTGAGAACTATTCACCACATCTTCCTCCCTCCCGGTGAATCCATCACGACAGAGAAGTACTGCATTGAAATTGAAGAAATGATGAAAAAGTTGAAGGATATCCGGCCGGCCTTGGTAAACCGAAGGCGAGTTCTCCTTCTGCACGACAATGCTCGCCCCCATGTAACACGAATGACGTTGCAGAAATTGAATGAGCTGAGCATTGAAACTCTACCACATCCTCCGTTTTCTCCCGACCACTCCCCAACAGACTACCATTTCTTCAAGCATCTTGGCGACTTCTTGGTAGGGAAAATATTCAACTACCAACAGGATGCCGAAAGTGCCTTCGAAGATTTCGTCAATTCCAGAACTTCTGATTTTCATGCTACTGGGATAAAAAAGCTTGTGCCACGTTGGCAGGTTATGTAGAATCAGAAGGTTTTATTTCAATTAATAAACTTGCCTACAAGCCGAGATATTAACTGTTTAAATTTACAGTGGTTCACTGCCATTTATTTCGTTACAACCTAGTAAAAGCCGTTATATGCGCCTCTCCCCTGCGATTATGCAAAATGGGGGATATTAAGTGGTCGCATAAAAACCTGATTAATTATGACGTTTGAAACCAGCGAAGGTGAATTCGACGTCACGTTGTTTCACAAGCATTGCTTCTCTAATGAAGGCATACGGATGTCCCACAAAAAAGCACTCGGTTAGGACTAAGTTTGGTGATTATATTGCATGGCTATGATCGTTGATCTAGGGTTTGTTAAACTTTTACGTATCGAGCCTTTAAACGTGTGCAGACGTTGGGTCGTCATGCAGCATAAAGTAACTGCCGTCCATAGGCTTCAGACTTAGCAGCTTCAGTTTAGCAGACGTTATCTTTAGATGTCCTGTAAGACTGACTGAAGTAGTTTGAGTTTATTTAAAAGCGAAACAACGTACCAGTCCGACTGCGGATCTCCAGTCCGCTTCGGATGACTTTAGTTGGGCAAAACAGGCTTCAAAAAGAAACGTAGAGGCTCATAAATTGGTCGGCACTTATCAGAACGGTAGTACCTGCTCTAAAATGTCCCTTCTCTGCATAAAAAACAGACAATTAATAAAGGAGTACTTCAACACGATTCGTTATGAGAGATGTACCACTAATGTTCGTGCGAGCCGGCTGCGGTGAAAGGGTGAGGAAATGCGGCACCCAACTGGTGCGCATATTATCCAATTTCAGGTCTCTTGAAATTTTTTAGCAATACCGATATTTTAAAAGCTTACATCTTTAGCTATCTAACTGAACCACTGTTGTCTGCTAACGTCTGCTTTACCTTCAACAGCTATGCTCAACTAATGTGGGTCTCTCAGGCTCTCATTTGTTTTCAAACCAATCCAATTCTCCAATAGTTGCTGGAATCTGGTAGTAAGAAGTTTATTCCTTCTCGACAATCTTTTTTCTTTCAGTTGCTACAGTAGCATTTGCATCTCTTGAGTTTCGACCAAGTTAGAGCTCATAAAGTTTGGATGTTCGAAAAATACTAGTACGCATGCTTGGAAAAAAGATAAGGACAAAAGGAAACAAGAATTCCTACATCCGTTTCGTTCCTACCCTTATACGGATGTAAGAAAATAAAAACAAAGAACATAAGAGCTTCCCCGGAACTCCTCAGTAAGGAGGGAAGCTCTTACGAATGTATGAAGGACAAACGTACCTGAGTGTGTCCTGATATCCCTCCTTGGCTGCGATCCTGTCGAACCTACAACACGATTCATAGTGTACCTCAAGGAATACTTGAAAATAAGAAAATTCGCGCATACAAGTGTAGTGCAATGAATATATAAGAGAAATAGACTTAAACAACGGAACTGGGACAACTACAAGGAAGAAATAGAGGAGTAAAAAAGGGGGAATAACCAAAATAAGAAAAAATGATTAGACGTACGCAGCCGATGATACAGCAGACTAGCCACAGCGCGGCACTAGTTCAATTGGAGCGCGTTATAACTAACGGTAGTAGAGACAAGTAGCCGTAGTAGTAGTGTAGTGTACGTAAATACAGCACATAAGCGAACCAGTAGGCAAAATTATCTATTAGAGTGTAAAAGGAAAATATAATAAAGGAACTACTATAATGGAGTGCTAGAAATGGAAAAGGCTCTAAATAGAGATATTCTAAGAAGTAAACGATCTATTAAAGCAAGAATAATAGGTGAATATAACTACATAACTAATATTGTATATAAATGCACACATACACATACATACATATATACATACATATATATATACAAATAAATACACATATATATACAAATAAGCACCTGAACTGTAAGCATAATTGTAGGACATTATAGGTAATATACGATATTATATATACATATATGTTTACATATAAATTGTCTCTGAAATAAAGTATTTAGTTCAAAATTATTAACAAGTGTAGATATTAAAACCTTATTGCGGTAGTTTGATATTATTTAAGAATATGTCCTTAATATTATTGACACCATATTTAAGGTTTATGTAGTTATTCTTATTAATGAATTTGAAAATACAACTTAAAATAATATTGCTTTCATAACCGTTATCATATAAAACATACGAAAGTTTATTAACGCGATCTAAGAAATCATTAAAGAATACACATGTTCGAGAAATTCGCATCAATTCTGTATATATACTGGCTAGTTTAATGTTTTGCGAAAGCATTGATTTAGAATGCGGAAGACGTTTAACTACAAAATTAAATTCATCAGTTTTATTAAATAACTTGGTATAAATTCTATTATTATCAACCCAGATTTCAAGATCCAAATAAGTACATCTATGAACGCTGGAGTTAGTTACCTCTAAACTAATAACGTTATTATAAACCTCATACAAGATATTTAAAACCCGATCGTTATAGGTGTTATGAACAATGAGAATATCATCCATATACCTAAAAGGTTTAAATAAAATTGAATATTGTTGATGATTGACTGAATAAATATATTCAAAGTATGACATTGTGAGATCAGCTAAAAGCGGACTAAAGTTACCTCCTTGAGGAACCCCTTGCTTCTGTTTAAACAACATATCACCAATAGTACAGAAACTGTTATTAAGCAAGTATTCTACATAGTATATAAGTTCCTGAATATTATATGTTCTAGCATTAACAATAAACGAATTATCAGTGTAATATACCTTGTTGAAACCATTAAACGCAATAAACTTCTTGTTTGCATTTTTAAAACAAAGCTTAAGTATACATGTTATATTATTTAATATAACGTCATGCGGAAGATTAGTGAACATGTTGGTGAAATCCGCAGAGAGCAATTTAAGATCGTTTCCAGCAATACCACAAACCTCATCACTAATGTGTGTATTATTAATAGACCAATACCCTATGAATTTATGATTTCTAATTCTAATGGAGTTAACATAATTTTTAAAGTGTTTTTTAATATGTGTGAAAATATGTTGTAATTCAACTGCTAGGGGTTTGATGCTACTTCTAGATGCTCCTGTAATAAATCTAAATTTAACAGGAGTTTTATGTAGTTTAGGAAGGCAGTAAATGTTAGGAATAACACTGTTTACTACTGGAGGCAGTTTGAGAGTATTACAAAAGCCAGTGTGGCTATCTACAACATTATTACTAATCAAGCCATGACACCATTCATATGTGTTAGACCCTGAAATAATAAAGGAATCACCAACTATATTAACACCCATCTCTTTTAAAATGATTTGAACATAAAGTTTTTTGCACACAATACCGTAATTATTACTAGCTTTATCCAAAGGACAAATAACAAAATTGTTTTGAAGAAATTTAAGGTACCTGTAATTATATCTCAATATATTAGCATTCAGATTTTGTTTAACTAAAACTTTTTTGAGTTTTTTATCAAATTGTTCAACTAAATATGTTTTAACTTTTACACTATCATGTACATTTAATTTATATAGCTTTTTGAAAGATGTAAGAACTTTATTTATGGTGAAATCTTTCCAATTAAGGAGTTGACTACTATCTACAAAAGTATGTTCCTTGTATTTTGTGCCCATACTCATAATTTTACGAAGAGAGAGATCTTTAATTATATGTTGTTGTAGTAGTCCAAAGATGTTAGGGATTCTTTGGAAACACATGCAGTTGCAAAGAGCAAGTCTTGTGCTTTCCAAAAAGCAAAAAATGTCAAGTGGGTAGTTAGAGACCAAAATTTAGTAACGAACTTTCCTTTCAACCTAATAGATCCCCGCTCCGATCAGCTAGATCCCAGAAGAGAACTCTATCGGCGGCAGAGGAAATGATGCCGTGAAACATTACAGCCGCTGTCGCTTTGATGTCGCTACGTCTACCGCCAAGGCGGCACATCAGCGGCAAGTCTTGCCACTGATGTGCCGCCTTGGCGATATCCCATTCGCCTCTGCCATACGCTGGAAGATAGGGTTGCCGCGTTGCCGGAAAAGTGTGCGGAAACCTTTAGATTTCGCATCTTATCATCCCTATATACAGACTCTCTACGGTGAATTTCGAGCATAAGAACAAGAAAGCATAAGAACACGAGTGCAAGTCACGACCCTAAATTGAGCTACCATAAAAGACAACAGTAAGGGGTGTGCGATTCGTTTTTCGTCCTTGCTCAACCATGAGATATTTTGCTGTTATCTAGGTTTATTCCACACACCAAAATCAGTGCCTAAAAAGGCGATAGTTCGTACGGCTAATTAAGAATGGGGGAAATTTTGCTAATTCCTTATATGGTAAGATTCCTCTTATATGGAGCCTAATCTGAGTCTTGAATGGATGGAGAATGTAGGAAGTTGTGGAGGGTTAAAATGAAAACTATCACCTGTATCACCTGTCGTCCCGTTGATCATCGACTTGCTCGAGCATTCCTTCCTGTCGAGTGCCACAGTGGTCCAATGAATCCTCCTCGCTGACAGAGGGACACGAGGAGCGTCGTCGGTCGTTCAGGGCTTTCACGAAGTAGTCCGACCAACGTATTGGTGGGCGTCCTGGTGTTCTTTTGAATCCCGCGGAATCCAGTCGGTGATGGCTCTCGTCCAGCGCATGTCTACGAATCGCATTACGTGGCCGGCCCACCTTATTTTCGACGACTTGGCCAGTGAAGACTAAACCAGGAATATCCTCACAATATGCAGGCTTTGCTCACGTACTGAAGAAGTTAAGGGTTCACATAAAAACCTGAGAAAATAGAAATTTTCTGACATATGGCGGCATGGAGTGCGCCAAGCACTCGTTTGAAAGTTTGCATTTTACACACGATTGATTGCGCTTCGCTTGATTACATTTTATAATTTCTTCACAAAGTGGCCACTTTAATCGATTTGCGTTTCGTTTAGGATTTAAAAGGGAGAAACACACTATGGCTTGCGAAAAATGCAGTTCTACCTAAAAAATGCAGGTACGTACTACAATTGCTGCTGAAGATGTTTGACGGTAGGGAAGCATAGATTAACGAGAATTCTGAAACGTCCAAGCAGGAAAGATTGTACCATGCGCTCCCCTAAAACCTTGCATTGCAGACTCGATTTATTCTGCATGGGCTGAATGTCTGTTACAATCTTGTTACTACTTTGCTATTAGGTTGTCCCATAAGTCTTCGCCGTTTTTTTCAACGATTCACTGCAGATTTCACCGGCGGTCTCTTGCATAGCGCTGCATAGCTTTCGAAAGAGAATGACTTGCACTATCAGAACGTGTTTTGCATTTCCTTCTTCATCCTGAATTTTGTCAATTTTTAGGTCGTTGAAGTGAAAAGTGAAAAAGTGAAAAAGTGGTCATCAGCGCACTTGTTCTCTCCGCTTAGGTTTGTAATTTTTTGCGCAGTTTTTTATAGCATTTGGAAGAAAATGTTCTGTACTACAAGATCGTTCGTTTGTTAGTGCTATTTGCTCATTTGTCCTTTATTGATTTTTAGGTCATCAAATTGGGACGTCCGAAGGAGGATGGTTATCTTTGCCGACAGCTCCTGCTCTATGGTTGGACTTTTTGGGTTGGTGTTACATGTTATTCGAAAGAAAATGTCTTGCTCTATAAGAATATTTGTCGCGTTTATTGATTTCCTATTGAACGTCAACAAAATGCCAGAAAGAGAAAAATCGTCTCCACCAACAACTACTTCTCCTTTTTCAGTTGTTGGTATTCGACAGAAATCAGCGTGAGTCAATAAACGCGACACAAATTCTTACTGAGCAAGACATCTTCTTTCAAACGACATATAACCCAAAAAGTCCAACCGTAGAGCAGGAGCTGTCGGAAAAAATAACCATCCTCCTTCGGACGTCCCAATTTGATGACCTAAAAATCAATAAAGGACAAACGAGCAAATAGCACTAACAAACGTTCTTGTAGTACAGAACATTGTCTTTCGAATGCTATAAAAAACTGCGCAAAAAATTACAAACCTAAGCGGAGAGAACAAGTGCGCCAATGGCTACTTTTTTCACTTTTTCACTTTTCAATTCAACGATTCAAAAATTGACAAAATTCATGATGAAAAAAGAAATGCAATACATGTTCTGATAGAGCAAATCATTCTCTCTCGAAAGCTATGCAGCGCTATGCAAGAGACCGCCGGCGAAATTTGCAGTGAATCGTTGAAAACAACGGCGGGGACTTATGAGACAACCTAATACTTTAGCCTGTGCTTTGCTTCTTTTAACGTTATGCCTCGTCCGTAGCTGCCGTTATGCCCATTAACCTCTTCATTCAGCTTGAATGTTTCTTCGTCAGTCCAAAGAATCCGTCTTGTAAAATGGGCTCCTGCTCAGATTTAAATCGTACGATCACTAGACTTGAATGTCACGTGTCTTTCACATGATTGTCAAGTTTTAAACGTTAAAAGAAGCACAGCACAGGTAAATCAGGCCAAGTAGTAACAAGATTGTAACAGGCATTCAGCCCATGCACAATCAATCAAGTCTGAAGTGCAAGATTTCGGGAAGGAGCACTGCACAATCTTGACTATCTGCACACCACAGTAATTTCGTTACCCTGCGCTTTCATGTGAGTCTCAAACATCTTCAAATGCTTCACTAACAGCAATGTTAGAACGTTTCAAATAGTACCCGCATTTTTAAGAACACCCTGCATTTTCCGCAAGCCATAGTGTGTTAAGTTAAGTTCTAAACCTTAAAAGAAACACAATTCAATCGATTTTGCCAGTTTGTGAAGAAATTATAGCATGTGGTCAAGCGGACCACAATCAATCGTGTGTAAAATGCAAACTTTCAAACGAGTGCATAGCGCATTCCATGTCGCTCATATGTCAGAAAATTTCTATTTTTTCAGGCTTTCATATAAACTCTTAACTTCTTCAGCTTCTTTACTGTGAACAAAGTTATCACCTTTTAAAACATTTTTGAGACTCCCTGTATATATTCTTGATGGCAAAAAGTCTACATTTTAAAAAACATTGTAAAGTATTGTTAAATGGTAGTAGATATTACTGTCAAATTAGTCCAGAATTATGCTCTTTAGTTTTGGTCAGAATTCCGAGTTTCGCCTTGCTGACAGGATTTTGACACATCCATGAGGCATTTGTCGGGGACGTAATCTAGGAAACACACCTTGCAGTATTTAGAAGAAGGCGTATCTTTTCTAAAAAAAAGATCTATCCTAGTCGGATGTGGGGACACAGAACTAAGAATTACCCAAACAGTTGATTGAGATTTAGGGAGCGGTTTCTAGAGTACAGAACAGGACGCAAAAAAAAACAAACAAAGAAACGAACGAACAAACAAAAACAAACAAATAACAACGGTTGTAAAGACTTCCTTATTCAAACGCAGAAATGGCGTATTCAAACACAGCTGACCGCCGCCTGACATGTTATAACCGGGATCTATCATAGTAAGGAGGCATATAAAGCCGCATACCGGGTGATGACCGCTACCTGAAATGTTATAACCGGGGTCCATCGCTTTGTCTGTTTGCAACCGTGGTGAATTTTTTGTTGTCGCCGTGACCCAGACGTTTGACCTGATGGCTAAGTCCGTGTTTGGAAATTGGACGCCGATGACCACCTAGGAGGTGGTCTCCCGCTAAGTAGGTCGTGAGCAGGTGAGGGGGAAGCGGACTGCATAAAATACCGGCAGCCGGAGGCATTAGCATGCTCAAGGTCGGATTCTCGACTCCGCATTCGTGGCTGCTGTTGTTCTCCTTATATTTTCCATTAATAAATACTCTCCACTCTTCTCTCTCATCAAGTGGCTTTCGGAGCAAAGTGTCGCAGGAAGGAGACCCCGCAGAATTGTAGAGAAGGAAAGTATACAACAGTGGCGATTAGGAGTAGGACGCCACTGTCGCTAAGGGTGATGCGCATTGTTTCGGGCTCAAAGAGGAAGAGCCCCGCGTGCTCTTGTTACGAACAACAGTGATTGTTGTTCTAATAGAGCGAGCCCATATAGCCAGTAAAACGCTAATTGGAGAGAAATCGAGTGGATAAAATGGTCCCATGATTGGGGAGGAAGCAATGGATCCTCAGCTGGTGATGACAACCTTAAAGAGCTCATGAAGGAGCAGAGAAGGATAGCTGAGAAGCAGCAAAAGGATATGATTACTATGGTTATGAGTCAAATGACAAGGACGTGTAGACCAGAGAGGAAGCCGGAGGAGTATCCGTTACCAGCGTGATGTCTCCATTGAGCAATCAGATCGAGAGATTCGTATTCGATTTCGAGACGGAGATGAGCTTCAACAGGTGGTATTCTAAGTACAAGGAGGTGCTGATTGACGACGCAAGGACTATCAGAGAGTGCCGAAGTCAGATTGCTTTGTGAAAAGTTAGACTCAACCACATTTGAGAAGTACCAGAGGCATGTACTGCTGCGTGAGGTGTCTCAGGTGGCAGTGCTTACACCGAAGCAGCTGTTTGACTTCAAAACGTCGGAGTTTACTACGAGATACCAATGTCTAAAGTTGGAGAAGAGTCGACTCCGAAAACTACCTCACCTAGCGAAAATTAGCGAAAATTCACGAGCTGGATTTTGATGGAATCAAATGTTTGCTACAAGTTTTCGGTCTAAAAACGCAGAAGGAGGCTGAAACAAGACAACGGCTCATTGCAGTGCTAGACAGAGAGTAAAACGAAGGAAAGAAAGTGTCACTCTAGGAGTTGCACAAGGAATGTGAGAAATTCTTCAGTATGAAGAGGGAGAGTGACCTTAGACAATCGATGATGTAGTCTGCCGTGTGCTAAGCGAGCTATGAGATTCTTGAAGCCGCCAACAAACTAAAGTTTGTCGAACCTAACTCTGCGCTATGCTGTGCTCGTGTCGTGGAACTTCTATTGCTGTTTTTGAGAGAGAGGCTTATTCTTCACATATGGAACCCTCGATTGCTCCGACCTAACGTTGAAACAATCGCCGGGTAAGTCCCTTCTTTGAATGATTACTAAGAATGAATAGTCGTTGTTATTCAACACCTCTTCTACAGTTTATGCTAATGAACCCATACTAGCGAAGCCAGTGAATCTTGTTGCCTTTCGATAGAGGCTCTTCGATAACTTTCAAACCTACGCGAAGAGTAGGATGGCTACAACGAAAATGGTGCCCGTGATAGTGGTCGAGACACCGTGTAGAGCAAGTATAAGGAAATAGCTGTCATCCCTTTAACATTATGGAATCCGAGGATGTGAACAAGGTTTGGTTTATAACAGAAGATAGAGAAATTTCCACACTCCAGATTTTGAAAGGAAAAATTGTCGTTCTTTATTCTTTATTCATTTACGCGAAGGATTGTTGTGCTGAAGGAAATTACTAACTATATGAAAGACAGGGCCTTCGCTAGCACAGAGTATGAAGAACGAATACAGGTTGATAGGAGACTAGCGTGGCTCAAACAAATACAGTGCGTTTCAAAAGTATGTAGCCACCTTAAATTCAAAATTTTTACCCTTCGCCTTTGTTTCTACGAACAGGCGTTTGTCGCATTCAATTCCTTGTAGTCGGAAGTACCTATGTTGCTTTTTACAGGAAAAAGCCTGATCCCCCTGAAATTTTTCGTTTGTTTCAAAAGTATGTAGCCACTCTCGAAAAATACGATTTTTATTAAAAATTAACAGTCAATAAGAACACCATTATTTTTTATCACAACAAATATCCTGCTAAGCATGCTACTAACAAGTTTCTGGATCACTTCGTCACGGATGTTGTCCCAGGCAGTCAAAATAGCGGTTTTCAGCTTCCCAACATTGTTGAACTGCCTGTTATTCAGGTAGACCTGCCAACCGAGATACCTCACATGTTCTCCATTGGGTTGCAGTCAGATGAGCAAGCTGGCCATTCCATTACTCGGAGTCGATTACGTTGGAGCCAGTCTGTGGTCGATTTGGACACATGAAGTGCAGCGCTGTCCTGCTGCAGGGCATGTGTCTGACGTTTTCTCCCCGTTAGGAAGAGCAGCAGGAGGACTCCAGTATGGCTTGATACCCTAGACTGTCCATACGACATGATGGGAATCTGAGCTTCAGCTTCTACCTACTGAAGAAGCCTACCCATGTCATCAGGGACCCGCCTCCGAAGTTTCGTCGAGAGAAGGTGAGGGGAGTTGTCGTAGATCTCTCCAGTAATACCAGCAACCATCGGGACCATCCAGATTAAATTTTTTCGTCACCAAAGATGACCTGAAGCAATAAGCGTGTGAATTCATGACGTCGACGAAACCAGAAGGTTCCTATATTTTCCCATTGCGTGCCATGTTTTTGCGGGCAAACTCCAGTCGCGCCTTCTTGTGGAAGTTCGTGAGATGAGGTGCTTTCTGCATGGTCTGTCTGCAGATGTATTCTTTCGATCGAATACAACGCCATATCATTGTTCTTGATGCATATAGACCCATCTCAGCGCGAGCTTTGTTGACGCTCCCTGCGGAGTTCAACACCATGCGGCTGATTCGTCTGCGATTCTGGCTCGAAATCACACGCGGACGACCCGGTACAGGTGCAGACCGATAACCATTGGGATTTCGAAGGAAGTGGTCGACTATCTTGCGAACGTCCGAGCTGACGAGCAATGGTACGGTTTGTCAAGCCAGTATCCTTGAGCGCTCGGATCTGAGCTTGTTCCTCGATAATCAGGACACGTCCACGGACTGGCATAGTGGTTATTTTTGAAGAACAGGTCAAGCTGGCTATTTATGACAAGAACTTCCTGCCAAAAAGAGCACAAAATTTGAATAGGAGTGTAAAAATGCCCGATATTCTGGAGTGGCTACATACTTTTGAAAAAAAATTCAAAAACGCCTAGTTTTTGCCGGAGATTAAGCTTTCTTCTGGAAAGAGTAATCTAACTATTTTTGTCTACGGGGAATCTAATGCTGCTAACGACAGTTTGTAGAAACGAACGCGAAACGTGAAATTATCAATTTCAAGGTGGCTATATAATTTTGCACCAATAACGCTGCTTTTCTCTTGGAACGAGAAACGGTGTCTTTAGCCGGATCCTTGCACTGACTACAACGCCATGTCTCTGAATTACTGGGGCTTGATGACATCTGTTCGTTCACTAAAGAACCTTTGTTGTTGTTGTTAAAGAACCTTTTACAGTGCTCCTGAGTTGAAATTGAACTAACCCTGTTCTCCAAATACGAGGATTGCTGCTAGGAAAAACTGCCGCATCGCATTCAACACTACAACGTAGCAAAGATTTTTTGTAATTTCTTTAGGTCCAAATACCGGAAATCCAGCAATAACTACTACAACGATGACAGCTGTTACACCAACGTCCACCGGCAGAACACCACCTGACGTCAGAAATCAAATCCTACACTGGCAGAACTGGTATCGGTGAGTGCCTCTCGATTTTGCTCTATTTGGAGGAACCGCCATGGAGTAGAACTACCACCTTCACCAATTTTTATCTACGTCTGACCGATGAATGGTGTTCATTTACGCATTTACTCTAACTGCAGAAAGTATACTGACCCAGTCACCCAGTCGAGGTTTCGTGAGCCTAGTAGTCGTTTAAGAGAACGTTTAGGGAGCGTTTAGTGTGCACCGAATGGTAAGCTCCCATATCGATCCCGCAACGTGATGAATCGAGCTTGCTATAACATCGTCGCAACACCTGGGACACTAAACGCTCCATTAAGCCAATGGTATGCTCTATCGACGGGTCGCGGAGACAGTGTTGCGCGGTAGCTACGCTGTTCCACTAATCGATATAGGAGCTCATGATTACGTCGCTCCGCGCGTCACGTGCACCCTAAACGCTCCATAAGGCCCCGCTCACACTTCCGACGCCGAGCGGCATGTAAAGGAAAAATAATAGAAGTCGGCGTTAGTCAAACCCTTTTGGGATGCGCCACGCATTTTACTTCTAGAGAGTGTCACGAAAGTGATTTGAATGCGTCTTTGGCCATACAGTGACTTGCAATGGCCAGACAATGAACAAGACAGCGTTATCCTTCTCAGACGACTCTGGCACCAATTCACCAACCCCGGAGGGGTAGAAGGCTTTTTGGCCTGGGCGTGAAATCTGAACCAGGAATCTGATATCTCGTTGACGCGACAGCCGTCACCTCCCACGACTGCGCTACACTCGCTCGCGATGGCATGTATAGTGGCCAAATTGATCGAACGCGTCGCTCGATCAATGTGGTCATACTTGGCGTCGTGAGCTAAGACCCTGTTTATACTTCCAATATTTTTTCCTTCTTTGTTGCGGCGCGATGCGTCCCTTGCGTTGCGCTGTTTCGGACAACGATGAGCAGTCCGAACAGCTGGCGACGTGGTCATGCGATGAAGTACAATTGCGTACTTGCACCCACCTAATTAATTGTGCACACATTTCCGGGTCCACTGAAGAGGACAACTCGAGCAGCGATACGTTTCCCCAGTCCCGCGGGATCAATCGCATCGCGCCGACTTCGAGAATGGGTGGCGTCGACACGTTCAGTCAATTCGAGCTCTATAAATGGCGTCGCGTCGCGCGATGGGGATGAAATTGTAAACGGGGCCTAAGGCACATATACGTACCTGACGAGCAGCTACAGTACCGGTCAGTGAAGAATGCGTTTTCATTTTTTGAGCACAACTACCTACAAACCCAGCTTTTATGATTTTTTACATGAACGCTTATCACGAAATGTGATAAAAATTCGAAATTTCAACTGCCTAGGTAAATTCTGAAATGAATTAAATTTTTCAATTATTTTTGCGGCATAGCGCGGTCTTAGTTGCTTAAACTTTAATCTGTATAATTTTTATTTCTACAACAATAACAATCTGTATAACAACATCGAAACTTTGTCTCAAAACCTTTGTCGGCAATGACGGCTTGACACAGGCGTTGCATGGACTCGGTGAGTTTGATGATCTTCTCCAGTTCGTCCCACAGATCTTACTATTAGGTTGTAACGAAATAAATGACACTGAACAACTGTAAATTTAAACAGTTAATATCTCTGCTTGTAGGCAAGTTTATTAATCGAAATAAAAACCTTCTGATTCTACACATCTTTGCCAACGCGACACAAGCTTTTTTATCCCAGTAGCATAAAAATCAGAAGTTCTGGAATTGACGAAATCTTCGAAGGCACTTTCGGCATCCTGTTGGTATTTGAATATTTTCCCTACCAAGAAGTCGCCAAGATGCATGAAGAAATGGTAGTCTGTTGGGGAGAGGTCGGGAGAAAACGGAGGATGTGGTAGAGTTTCAATGCTCAGCTCATTCAATTTCTGCAACGTCATTCGTGCTACATGGGGGCGAGCTTTGTCGTGCAGAAGGAGAACTCGCCTTCGGTTTACCAAGGCCGGCCGGATATCCTTCAACTTTTTCATCATTTCTTCAATTTCAATGCAGCACTTCTCTGCCGTGATGGATTCACCGGGAGGGAGGAAGCTGTGGTGAATAATTCCCAGCGAATACCACCATACTGTCACCATTACTTCCTTTTGGTGCAATTCCGGCTTCGCAAAAAACTTGGGGCTCTCATCGCTGTCCATCCACTGTGCCGATCGTCGCCTGTTGTCGTACATTATCCATTTCTCGTCACAGGTTACGATGCGATCAAGGAATGGGTCCGTTTCGTTCCGTAGAAGCAGTGCGGACGAGATATCATATTGTCGGTTTCTTTGCTCCTCAGACAGCTCGTGAGGCACCCATCTTTCCAGCTTTTTGGTCTTTCCAATTTCCTTCAGATGCCGGGCAGCTTGTTGTGACTAACGCCAAGAAACTTCGCTATCTCCATGGTACCTCTGTGTGGATTCTCCTCTACCACATCTCTCAGCTTGTCCTCATCAACATCACTATGCCTCCCACGACCTTCATGTTCTTCCAAGCTCTCATCTCCATTCCGGAACTTCTGATACCAACGATACGCCGTCCGAATTGTGGAACATCCTTGACCGAATGCAGCGTTGATCTTCTCCTCCGCCTCCTTAGCTGTAGCGCCCAGCTTGAATTCATACAAGTAAATGCCTCGCATTACCCTTTTGTCCATCTGCAAAAAAGTCAATAAAATTCCAAAGTTTTCCCACTTTTACATAGAAAACTTGGTACTCTCCGGTAGAGCAAAGTTTGCGCTTCTAAATGATATGCCACATGTTACGGTTTGTTCTTGATCAAACGCGTAAAGACGCGCCAAAAAATGGCGCGAGCCAGTGCCATTTAATTCGTTACAACCTAATATATATAATTCGCTTAATCCGTCGTTCACGTTATTAGTCACTGGGAGGGGGATTGAAGCCAAGATGCCTACGACAGTGCGGGGTAGCTTAACCATAGGCCGCTGCTGGCGAATTTATAACCTTGGCGCCGGATCGCCGAAATTTGCGATATATTTAAACATATAATTCAAGTTGGAAGACTACGACGGCGACGGCAGCGGAGCGTCGTTGTGCTCATGGAACGATTGGTCAGCAGTTCCGATTTGTATTCGGGTCCTTATCTTGTTGGAAAAACATAATTCATGGGCCAATGCTGGCAGCATATTGCAAGATGACAGCCTCTGAAATGATAAGGCACCTTTTGGAGACCATCTTCCCGCAATCCAATGGAGAGAACCCAATTTTTTCTTAGAAAAGCTGCAGTGCACTAGCACCCAACCGCCGCCGTGTTTCACGCTCGGCCGCCTGTACCTCTGATAGTATCTTGTGGCAAAAGAACGTCGCACAAACTCGATCTAAGGATAATAGTTGTACGAGCTAATTCAGCAATGCTCTCGCTGAATTGCATACTCTATATAAAGCACAGTTAGAACAACCTGATTGAAAGAAATATCTTGCGATATTGGAGCATCGAGCAATGTCGGATCCTCACTTAAGCCGCTAAAATTGACATGTGGAGACTCCACCTTATCGTTTTATTGACCAATTTTGACCTTTAACGGTTTCTTAAAGCTTAAAAACATTGCTAATCTTAATACAACATAGTTAACGGACCAAGCATACGGTACATACTGTCCTCAACCTGATCAGGGCGCAATCTCACCATTGAAGCTGAAAACCGGAAAGAGATTAGTTACTTAAGAATCAATAGAACTACAGCTGTGAAATGAGTAAGCCTTTGTCTTTGTAGCTCCTAACAATTAAAGTTATGGGCAGAAGTCCTACGATACTAGTGATATTCGTAATCACTGATGTGATAGTCGCCGCAGTCCATGTGATCATCATTAGCATTGATTTTGGGGTCTAGTCGTTTTAATAATACATTTATTAAGAGCGACAGATAAAAAATGGAACACAACCTCAAGTTGAAATAATTACAGACGACACTGTGAAGCTAAGATATTATTAATAATGACCGTAGTAAACAAGTCAAGAGACGAATTACGAAACAGTGATACAGCTCATAAAATAAATAAAAGGTAGAGAGCTTGTAAACACAGAAGTAGTATTACACAAAATGCGAGGGGAATGGGTGAACTAGACATTCGAACTATTAAGCCTTCTATTCTTGGATTTGCTTGGTAAGATTGGTTTTCTCGTCGATGAACTGTTCGTCGTCAAGTCTAAAAGAATGGAGTCGGTTTATCGAACCTCCTCCGTTTTGGCTAATGTAGACAAAGCTGTTATTGATAACCTTGTCGGTAGAATGCCAAAAATAATTTTTGACACTGTCTATTCCAAATGGGAATGTAAAAAAGTATTCATATTCGTTGTGCCAATTACATTTCAAAGTATAGACGATGGCGAGTTTTTGACTTGCTATAAGAGATCCAAGAAATATAAAAGAAATATAAGGGGTCGGGTTTCGTCCATTCAACACGGCGATATAACATTAACTGCGTGCGCAGATAGACCATTATTGTTTTAATTACAATAACCAACATTTCAATATAATAGGCTTATTATAGTTGCGAAAGGAATTTCTATGGTAGCTAGAGGAACCACTACTTGGACAAGATGAGTCTGAAATGCTTTGGAGTTTCTGTACATGAAGAGGTCGCTACGCAAACTGCTTTACAAAGCTGCGCTCTTACAAGAAACGAATTTCTATACTGAGCCGTATTAGGTTTCTAAGGTCTGATCCGATATGGATGTCCTTTAATCATATCAATTCTCCGAGAAATTTTAAACAAATCGGAAATACTAAGACTGATCTTATTAGTAGTCACTTTTTACATTGTAGCAAATCTGAAACTTTTCTTCTATCCGAAGAATCGGCGCCAAGTTGAGATAGACGTTGCTCGTACGAAAAATTCATTATCCCGCAACGGCGATATGAACGATATGTGAACCGATTTGTTGGACCTTTTCAATTTCTGGTAACCAATCTGCTCTTTGCGGCGATTGCGTCGGTGAGCAGTATCCCAACAGCGGTCTAACATACAGTTTAAAAAGCTGGAAAAGCATGGAAGCATCGCTTATTTCGCATGCTCTCAAAATAAAGCTTGAACATCTACATGCGTTCCCTGCAATTTCGTGAATATGATTGTCGAATCTGCGACCATTATCCTAAACAATTCCTAAACCGTGATAGGTCAGTTTAGCCTTTAATTGAAAGTACTGAAGTTGCCAGCCTCGTCTGCTCTCATTTTGTTATTATCCAGGGTATTTATGGAGCGGTCTCCCAGTTTTGCCCAAATCTACTTTCAATAAAAGTTGACGGCCAATGCGTCCTTGGGCCACTTTTGGAGAAATGAATTGGTTTCCTTTCAATTTAGCACTAACCGAGGTATATTTCAGAAAGTAAATTAAGTAAAGTAAATTAAGTAAGTAAATTATTGCGGAAACATTCTTGAAGCGTATCCATATTTTCAAACTACTACTTGTTATGTTTATTGTTTTGCCAACGTTGCGATAATGTTCAAACGACTATAAAAGAGTGCCTAAATTCTCTTCTAATTCACTTAGTATACTTTATCCACAAAGGTAATCCAGCTATTTTTTACTATTAATATCTATCTTCTAACACTATATGATTGATTTAGCGGTCGATGACGTTTGATGATCTAACCTAAGTGAGGTACGCCGCATCATCCACAGCGGGGGCGGTCGAATGATCTAACCTAAGTGAGATACGCCGCATCATCCACAGCAGGGGTGCACACAAAATTCTGTGCGTTAAATTTTTTTAACGAAATTTTTTAACGATAAATTTTCGTTAAATTTCCGGTAAATCGTTAAATTTCGTTAAAAAGTACAATTAGCTGCAAACCGTTCTTTTAAGTGAAAAAATCAAGGAAAACCTTATACGTTTCAACTTCATGAGGTCAACAGCTGAAGTTCAAGGGATGGAGTGTAACTTTTCGATATAAAAAACAGTACACCATCATCAAGCACAGAAAAATAAATAAGCCTTCAGTAACAAATTATCTACAGGGTGTGGAACAAGAGAGGTATGGAATTACCATGCAAGATGCTCACCGACAAGGCATCTTAAAATGTGCGATCAGGCAAAACCCGGAGTTCCACTTTCTTATTTTTTTTTGCGAAACCGTTTTGTGTGACTGTTTTACAAGTATATAGAACTTCGATACGGGCATCGGCCCCTTAAGTACAGAAAGAATTAATAAAACTACAATGAAGAGCCTGCCAGTGGAATGTCAGCCGCTATCGAACACACGATTTTCGAGTGCCTGGTGCGCGGGACCAATCCATTTTTGCAACGTCGGGACCGCGACATGGCATCGTGTCACGCGGTCCCACGCTGCCGAAAAGGTGTGACACGTCGTCAGCGTGTTAACGTTTAGGAAAAGTAGCTCTTCTAATTTTTTATTAGCATTTTCTAAAATTGTTTAAAATATGTCCAGCGAGCGAAAACATTCTTTCCTTCAGGACTGTTCCAGGTGGCGGGCAAAATTATTCTGTGATAAGCAACGCCAGGTGAGAATAGGCATATCTTACGAGGAGGTTAGACCAGTATCTTTGTGGATTCGTTGGCATGCTTGTGCGCTCGGCGAAGAAACTTCTAGGTCCAAAATGCATCAAAGGTTAGAAGGATAAAGGTTACTCAATCACTATCCCAGCCACGCATTCTACTTCTACGGGATGTGGAGGCGGGTTGAATGCGTATTTGGGCATACAATGACTTGCGATGGCCAGCCGATGAACAAGAGACAAGTCTGGTACCAATTCACCCCGGAGGGATGGAAGGCTTGGTTGGCCTGGGTGGGAAATCCGAACCAGAAACCTAGTATCGGGGCACGCGACAGCCGGCATCTCCTCCAACTGCGCTACTCGCGCACCCGAAATGCATTTAAATTTTTTTTTAAATTCAAAACATATTCATGAAAACATTAAAATATTCTTGCTGATCTCAATAGTTCTTTTAGGAACAGTCCTAATAGGGAGGATGAGAGCTGCAACATTAGTGATGACTAAGGGCAAATGTGATAAACTCACTCAGAGAAAAGTCCGTTAAAAATTCCGTTAAATCTCTGAAAATTTCCGTTAAGTCGTTAAGCCAAAATTTAACGAAAAATGCCGTTAATTCGTTAAATCCGTTAAATCGTTAACCGTTAAATGTGCACCCCTGATCCACAGCGATGGCGGTCGAGTGATCTAACCTAAGTGAGATACGCCTCATCATCCACAGCGCGGGCAAAATTTGCTATTGAACTTGGGATGTTTCTGCAGCAGGGAAAGCGGAGCCCTTTTCTGCGGTAAGAGTAGAAGCGCAACTTCAGGTGTGGAGAACCGACAGCGACCAAGAGGGCGACCTGGAATAGGCATCGGGATATGGGAGGGGGGGGGTCGATAGGGAGAACAATGAAGCAGGCAAGGAGGTGGCACCAAGAAGGGTTTTGGCAATAAGGAGGGACCAGTAGGAAGTTACCAATAAGGGGGAGGAGGCAGTTGGGAAGATCAGCAAGGAGATCTGTTACCAGTAAGGGAGACCGGATTTAGAAGATGTGACACCAATGTCGCGCAATGGGTGTTCGCTCGCCGTCGTCGTATCGTGAGTGAAGGAGGGCTACTTAATTGGGGTAGAGTAGTAGGGAGGATCCAGGGGGAAGAGGAATCTACCTAGAAGAAGTGACCTGGAGGCGGTACCAGGACGGGGGACCAACAAGAAAGGTGTTGCGAATCGGTGGCCCCACTCTCGAGGGAACCTGTCCCTGTTGAGTGCGGTCCCCCACTCGCCCCGTGGTGCTACGAGGTACCCAAGAACCCAGGACCCAGGGGGGACATAAGGAAGACCCCATGCTGTGAACAGGCCACGCCCCCCTCCCTGGCAGACGGGGGCCCCGCGTGGTGACTTTTACCCCTTCGCGCTTACAGCGCCTGGATTGACGCACGCCCGCACCTCGCGGGCGTGCTGTACTGCATCCCGACTGTATTGAGCACACCTTGCCCCCTGAAGTACCCGACGACTACATGAAACCCATACAACCCAATGATGCCCCCAATACGACCCAACAATAAACATACACGATACCAATACCAACAACACAAGAGTAAGGGACTCACCACCTTCCTCGTCTCGTGCAGGACACCAGAGATATAACCACGGTTTATTCCATACACCAGCACCGCACAACCATAATAATATAGCAGCTAGATACTAGGACATATGGAATAGGAGGGACCGCTCCGGCCAGTAGAACTGTAATGGCTATCCGAGGCTAGGCAAGCCCCATTCAGGCTCGCCGTCCTCCCTGTACTGCAGCCGGCTGTATTGCTATGTAAGGAGCGGCAAGGCTCCGCTCGGAAGATCCCCGGGATGATGATGAAAGCGGGCTCACAATGGCGGCGCCCCAGAGCCGCGCCCGCGCAGCCGCTCGACGTGTCGAAGGAAGTTAGGAATGAAGTCGGCGGGGGGCGGCGCGTAGCCGGCCCGCCGATCGATAGCGTGCGCGGGCAGGCCGGAGTCTCGGGAGCGCCTCATCGGGGTCCCGAGCGGATACGGTAGCCCGCGGGAGTATGAAATGAAAGGGAGCGAGCTATCGCATTCGCGACACTCCCGCCGACAAAAGGAAATTGGTCCCGCGGGGGCTCCTACCGAATCCTGTCTTGCCGCGTGGGGCTTAAGGCCCTTTTGGATTGAGTGGGAACCGGCTGCATCACAGATGGGAACGGACGGACCCGTCCGGAACCCCGCGTCTAACCCGAACGCCCAAGGGGGAATGCGCTGGGCGCTTGAGCGGTCTCATCCTGGACTGACTACAGATACCGTGGGTCACAACTATGTACAACAAAAAGTCAAATTTGTCAGCCGCTACCTGTAATGCCTCGTTATTTAACTACTACATACTAAGAGGCTTTTTAACTACAAGGAATCTACGGGGTCATGGTTGGACTATAATATAAGTAGCGTCTACTACAAAAATACTACACTACGCACTACTACTAGGGATGATAGAAATCAAGAACAACAACAACAACAGAATAACTAGGATTAACTAAGGATAAGGTTGTAACAGCTGACCTGAACTGAGTACATGGGAATTGAATCATATGAAATAACAAACAACAAAAACAACAGCGAACAATAACAATACTGAAATGACTACAATACAACATTGCGCGCTCACACACCGCAGGTGAGGCGGGTTCCGCCGTAAAGGCGTACTTCCGCCGCTCGCTCAGTCCATCTGAGCCTGTCCATGCTGGAGCCCATCCGTGAGCTAGTTCTGGAGCTGCTCGTTGTTCGCTGGGACCGGCGCCTGCTACTGAAACGAGGATGTGAGACACGCACCACTGCTCTGGAATGCCTAACTGAAGATTAGCTCATAAAAATAAAATATTGTAAATTACGAAAGAACTGTAATGAGTAAACAAGAATTTTAAAAGAGTGGCTTAGGCTTTTCTGGCGTCCGTAGAGCTAATCGTCTTCTGTCGCCATGGAGCGCGTCGTCGTCGTTGATCTAGTGTCGATGTCGACCGTCGCACTGGTCTTCCTCCCGCTGCTCCACGGCGTCGTAGCTCGTCGACTTCGCTGCTTGCCCCCACGGAACCTCAAACGACTGGATTGCATAAACAATTAAATCATTAAATAAAGGAGTAACTCAGTGGGGGGATAGGTGGCAGCCTTGTCGATCCTTCTTCGGGTCGGACTTCCACTTTTCACATCCTCCGAACGTTTCCGTGGATTGCCTAGCCCATCTCTATCTGCAATGACTAAAGGATCATAAATAATAACCACCTTACTGTAGTGACTCGGTACTACCTGAAATGATTCAAGTACTACCTGTAATGAGTAATTAACATGTTTCGGGGTTATGTCCCCGCTGTATTGCCTTACCACGATCCGTCGCTCTCGTGATCCGGCTCCTCCTCTTCGTGGCGTCGCTTGTTGGTTTCCTCTCCTGGAGAGGCCTCCCGCCGGGCCGAAGAAGAAGGAGGAGGAGGAGGAGGCTGCTGCTGCTCGGCTTGTCGCTGAAGTTGCAGTGCAGCCTTCAACGGGAGCGGGTGCCGTTCTGGAGCCTCCATTCCTGGGGGGGGTACGGCCGAAACGTGGTGAGCTCGAGCATCCTGTAGAAGGCGTCCGGTGGCTGGGTTATGTCCGCGATGGCCTTCGGGTTCTTTAGACAGAATGCTCTGTGGTGACCCGGCTGTTTGCACTTACTGCACGGGTCTCTCCTAACACAGAAGCCTCGATGTTGCTTGAGGCAAATGGAGCAGAGGCTGTGCTGCTTGGCAAGCTTTACGCGTTCCGATATTCTCGCAAGCAGTCCGAACTGTAATGGTCCGGTTGCGAGCAGAAGGCGCACGCGCGGTTTTTCGGTGGCGGCGGGATTGGAGGAGATCCCGTCAGCAGTCTTGCGTCTTCTGGGGCCAGGCGGATCGGGCTCGGTCCTCGGTACGGGTTGGCAGGCCAAGGTTCTTCGTCTTGTCGTGGTCCGAGCCGGTCGGTGTTTCTCTGGTCCTCCTCCGTTTTGCGCTTCTGCTGCACAGCTGTAGTGAGTGACGTGGCGCCCTTTTTTGGGAATGTCCTCCTCGGCGCCGGTTGTTGTGCTGGCGGCTGTAATGGCGGTTGAGCAGAGCTAGTGCTCTGCTCCTGGACTGACTTGACGGTGTCCACTACTGACGCGACCGGTTGTTGTGGTGGTCGCGTACGTCGTGCCTCTTCCAGTTGTTGGTCGACGGCGTGGGTGCGGAGGTATCCGTCCGTCGATACGATCATTAGGGCGTCAGAATAGTTCTGGCGCCACCACTGTAATGCCTCCTGATACGTAGACGGGTCCCCTGTAATGAGCTCGGGCACGTCAGGCCTTGTCGTGGATGCATACTCTCTGTCGGCTTCGGTGACGTTGCCGACTCGATGGTGTAGCACTAGGAGAAGTTGATGTGCTTCCACGACGCGCATCATCCGGATAGCGTGAGCTGAAACGGTCGATGCGAACTGTATTGTCTCCGTGACGGACTCCGGCGTGATGTGGAAGAGCTGCAACGTGGACCTAAAATAGTTCTGGTCGTTCGACCAGTCCAGGAACCGTGGTACGGTGAGCTCGTACAGCTGATGGATGTTGGCGTCGATTGACGAGATGCTGTGCGTGAGCTCGTGGATCCGTCCCATGAGGACGCCGTACCTAAACTGTAGTGGATTGCTGCGACCTAGCATGGTAGCTAGGTTGTGAAAGCTGGATGTAGTGGCCGCCGCTAGGCGCTGTAGTGTCTTGATGAGGTGTACGATTTGCGCCGCTCTCTCGTAGTCTTCACGCCTTGCGGGAGTGACCTCCCGTGGCGGAACCTCCAGGGCTTCGATCTGGGCGCGTAGGATGTTGCTGGTGTGAATGTAATCGAACACCGTCCTGAATTGCCTATCCGTGAGCTGGTCCGTGGTGCGCGGGTCGACGAGTGTGGTGGAGGAGAGTGGGGCTGTAGTGGGTGCAGTCATGCGCGCCGATGACGATGGCCCTTGCATTCCCACTTGCCCTAAACCTGTAATGAGTGCGAGAAGTTGGTCGTACTGGCTTTGATGGTCTACTGCCAGTCCTTCTCGCGTCCTCTCTTGGAGAGAAGGTCCCTGTTGTGCCGGCGTCGCCACCTGCGGTGGCTCCGCTGGCGGAAGGGCCTGCTCCCTAAGAGGGGCTCTACGCTCCCCTTGCGTCGACCGACTAGACTGATCGTGAGGCTCGCTGGCTGTAACTGCAGAAGTTGTAGTGGAGGGTTTGGATGGGCGAGCCCCACGAGGTGTCTTTGTCTTGACGACACTGTACTGCCTCTCTTCGAACTCCATATGTTCTGCCCACGATCCCTGGAGCTGTGGTGGCGCTGGGTCCACCTGCATGGGAGACGCGGGAGGCACTGGAGCCGGGGACGGTTCTGTATTGACGGACGTAGGCACAGGGTCTCCAGTTGGAGCTGTAGTGGCATGCGACGAATGAAACTCACGGTCCGGGCTCGGTCTCCATACCGGTCTTGTCCATCCACTCCTTCTGCCTCGGGCCGGTCTCGGTGTCGCTCCACGTCCTCGTCCGTGGTCGCGCTGGGTGCGGGCACGTTTGGCCGATTGCTGGTAATGTTCGCTCATAGTGCGATGAAAGTAAGAGCACGAGTCTGAAACAAAAAAAAATTTCAAGAACGTCCTGGATTGTCAGTAAAGTGCTGTGATGAGCGCACTATCAGTTCAACGAGGTCTCTGAGTGATGAGGCTGTGGTGATTGGGCGATAGAGACGAAGGACACGATAAAAACGAAAACGGAAATTAAAAGTGCCGTCTCCCGCCAAGACAAGTGCGCGGCTGGGCACTGATGATGACTAATCAGCGCCACTGAGGACTCACGTGCTCGGTGGGTTTTCTTCTCAGGACCCACTATGTACGGCTACCGTGCTTTGGCGCGAACAAGAAATTTTTAACTGACTGGAGTGACCAATTCGAGGAAACTACTGGAGTGAGAAGGCTAAAACGAAGGTAAAGAAGAAAAAACTAATTAACTAGGAGGACTACACTACTAAGAGATTATACTACAGGAGGAACTACAAAAAATGAAAAAAGAGGCCAAGAAGAGTGCTGAATTGACGATATTAGGGGAGAAAGAGTGTATATGATGAAATCTACAAGTTCTATGATAGAAAAAACAACACTACAGGAGAGACAGAGTACTACCGAAGCAGGCAGCTTGGTCGAACCCGCGTCTTACTTATATGGGAAGAAAAGCGCGGGCTGTCGTGTAGCTGCCGCTGGGCGCGCTAACGAGTTGCCAATGGGGTACAAGGGTGCGTCACCGAGGTGACCCTGTACTGCGCGCGTCTAACCTAAGGTTACTGGATCCAGCGGAGCCAAGATGGCCAAACACAAGGCCAAGCTGAGATAGAGGATAGGAAAGAAACTACGGGTAAAACTAGAAGAAGATTATGCAAAACTAACAGTAGGGAACGAAGCTAAAATAGAAGACTACCAATTTTAATAAGAGAGACAGAAAATTTTAGGCTAAGTTAGACAATAGAGAAGAGAGACTACTAAAGAAAATAGAAAAAGTTTAAGACAACTGAACTGACTAGACAATGAGAAGGGATAAATGGCGAAGGAACGAAACAAGATGGAATAAACTCATCTGATGAACTGCTTCTTCGCCTTCCGTGGTGGCTGGATCCGCGTTGGCGTCCTAGGCGTCGGCTGCTTGATCGAGTCCTTGTCTTCTGCTGCGACTTCGAGCGGGATGAGCTGGTTAACCGATCGATTGAGGACTTTTTGATTCCCCAGCTTAACCGCGACTGATCTTATGGAGCCGTCAGCTGAAGGGTTAGTCTGGACGATGACGCCTAATGGCCAGTTGGATCTGCTTGTATTGTCCGTCTGTATTAACACGACATCCCCCACTTGTGGCGATCGTCCGGTGCTCTGCTGATTCTTCGAGCGCAGTTGGTTCCGCTCAGCAAGCACTCGTAGGTATTCCATATGCCACAGATCCCAAAATGTCTTGAGGGAATCGCGCAGGAGGCTGTATTGACAGACAAGGTATTCTTGAGAATCCGTGTTTGTAACCGGATCTCTCGCGGTAACTGCAGTATTAGGGCTACTTAAGTAGCCTAAGCTGAACTGAGGAGTAATTAAATCAATGGGCCGCAGAATATATGGTTCTGAACCTGGATTGTCTGAAAATGGGGTGAGCGGTCTTGTGTTTAGTGTGGCTTCCACCTCCGCAAGGAGGGTTTGGAAGTTCCACAAGTCGAGAGTGTTCCGGTGAACCGTCTTTTTCAAGGCGGTCTTAACAGAACCCACCAACCTCTCGTAAAAACCGCCCTTCCAGGGAGATAGCGGTGTTATAAACCGCCACTCAAAACCTGCCGCTGTACTGAAGTCTAAGACCGCTTTTTCTTCCCTGAACTGAGTTAGTTCATTGACTAGGACTTGTCGTCCTAGTTTAAACGTCGGCGCGTTGTCGCTGAGTACGAGGCTGGGAGTGCCTCGTCTCGAAATAAATCTGCGAAACGCGAGAAGGAAATGGGTGGTCGAGTTGTTCATAACGAGCTCTAAGTGGATAGCTCGTGTCGACATGCACGTAAATAGACATACCCATACCTTGTGCTCTGGACTGTCCTCTGTTCGAATCGTGAGCGGTCCGAAATAGTCGAGCCCGGTGTTTTCGAACGGCCGACTTTGCGTGACTCTCTCTGGTGGCAGGTCCGGCGTAGCCGGATACTTGTAGTGGCGTCCCTGGTGTCTTTTACAGGTCTTACACGCTGAAATGACGCTATTGACAAGTCTGCGCGCCCGTGGAATGAGGAAATCCTTGTGCAGAGCAGACAGGAGGTGAGATGACCCGGCGTGGAGAAGCTTGAGATGGTAGTGCGTAACCACCATGCGAGTTAGTGGATGGGATGGTAAGAGCAGAATTGGACTCTTAGCCACTGCCGATGTTCTGGCGTTGCCCATCCTGGATCTCCCGCGATATATTCCATCCTGGCTCTGCTCAATCTGAAACCTTCGCACCGAGCGACTCTCGAGATGTGCAGGGAGTTCGCGATAGTGTTCGCGAATGATGGTAAGCTCTGCAACCTTCCAGTCGCCGTTAGTGATATACGGTGCGGAACTGAATTGACTTAGTATGCTGTTCTCGTCTCGAGGCCGGTCTGCGCGTTTCCTAGCAACTTTCGATCGCAATTTGGCGATGAACTTAAGCGCATAGGCCGTTATACGGACGAGTTTCGGGTATGTATTGGTGCGTTCGAAAGGTACGAACGACTTGTATGCCTGAATTGACGTTGTATTGACTGATTTGAATTCGACTTCCGCCTCTTTAGGTGGAGGAGTCGCTGCAGTGAAATCCATGTCGGAGTTGGGCCAAGATGACGGTTTTCGCAAAATATATTGGGGCCCATGCCACCAGAAGTGGTTTTTGATCTCTGAGGCTGTTAGGCCTCGGGTGGCGCAATCCGCTGGATTCTGATCTGTATTGACATAATGAAAATGACACGGAATGTTAGCAGCCTTCAACTCGTCCTTCACTTCGTGAATAGTCTTCACTCGGTTATGGACGAAAGTTTTCAGCTGCTTCTTGGAGTGAATCCAATATAGTGCTATCTGTGAATCAGACAGCAAGTGGACTGAATTGATTCTTATTGGAAGCTCCTTCCGGAGAAACCGTACCATTTTAGCCGCAAGAACGGAAGCCTGGAGCTCCAGTCGTGGGATGGTGGACTTACCTGGAGCTGCGAGTTTCGCTTTCGCGTAGATGAGGTGACTGAAGGGCTTCTGCTGGTGGGGCCTGCATACCAGGTATGCGGCCGCTGCGAAGACCCTTTTCGAAGCATCTGAAAACACAATTAACTCGTACTTACCTTCCGAATTGCTGGCGATGTATCTCGGAACGGTGCCGGTGAAGCCTATAATGTTCTGGGCGATTTCTGCCCATTTGGCCGTGGTGTCGCCGTCTAAGGGCGTGTCCCAATCGGCCTTTTTTAGCCATAAATCCTGAATAAAGGTTTTTGCTGAAATGAATAATGGGGTTAAGAGGCCTAGCGGATCGAAAGTTGAAGCGAGTGCCTTAAGGGCTGTCCGCTTGGTCGTGACCTCTTTCATGGCCTTGACTGGAACCTGTATTGTGTCTAAAAACGGATCCCACCTGACGCCTAGCAGCTTGACTGTCGTTCCTGTCGTCCATTGCATGCGGTCCTTTGCCGGGATACGGTCCATGACAGCGTTGTAGTTGGACATGAACTCCCGGAGGTTCATCCCCATAGCAGCGAACGTGTCCTTGCACTGGCGTTGTTTCGCGATACCGTCGCTGGCGTTCCTAGCTCCGATAAGGAGATTGTCGACGTACGTGTTGGCAAGGATTTCCTTCCTCAAGCTGCTGTCGCTGTTGCGTTCCAACGCATACTTGATGGACATGCTAAGAAGGAACGGGGAGGCGTTTACGCCGAATGGAATGCGCGTAAATCTGAGGATGCGTATGTTGTTCCTGGTAGGTGGCTTGGATGGATCTTTGAGCCACAGGAACCTAGTTGCATCCCTTTCGCTCTCCTGCAGGCGGATTTGGTGGAACGCCTTTTCGACGTCGGCTGTGATAAGAACTGGAGTGAGTCGAGCGCGGAGTAATGTTCCGCAAAGGTCCGGAAGCATAGTGGGACCTTGATGTATACAGTCATTGAGGCTTGGTGCGCCTCTCATATGACTGGACGCATCGAATACGATGCGTAATTTTGTAGTTTTGCTGTCTTCCTTAATGACAGCTTGATGGGGTATGTAATAAAGTGGAGTGCCTACTGGAGGCTCTCCTGTAATGTCCTCGATTATGCCGGCTTTGAGCTGTTGCTCAAATGTATTGCAGTATTCACTCCACATCTTGGGATTGACATGGAGCTTCCTGTATTGACTTTCAAGCCTTCGCATAGCTAAGGCTTTGTTGTCCGGCAAAGGAGGGTGATTGGCCTTCCACGGAAATTTCACGTGGATTATGCCTTTTCTCATCTGGACTGTATCCTTGTATTGCTGAATGATCTCCGAGTCCGTTGTGTCACGGTCTTCGTCCGCATCCGCTGAGTCGAGGGCGAGCAGCCTGCGGACCATGGAGTCCGTATCAGAACTGCTCTCTTTTTGCTCGACTAAGGTCGAGTTTATTTGCGGAAACGGAGCATTGGGACCGGATAAGATTGGACCCAGCTTTGTGTGAGTCTTTACTAAGCCCGATGGGAGTTTCTGATTATGGTTTAGGTCAATGACGCTCCAATAATAGTCCATCCCTATTAAGATATCGACATCTGCCGTATCTCCAGTGGATGATTTGTGGAGCTTAGTGTTGACCTTTTCCTCCTCTGGGACCGACGTGATGTACGATCTGGTCCAGAGCTTAAGCTTCACTGGAGTGCCCGTTACTGGATTCTGGAGTGTGATGCTGACTTCATACGACGTTTCGGTGTGCTGATGCCCACCGAATGTAATGGCTGTAATGTCCTGAGGATGTCGTAGTTTAAGGCCGAGAGATTTAGCCGTCTCCTTGCGGATAAAGCTATGCTGACTGCCACTGTCCAGGAATATAGTGAGCAGTTCATCGGCCTTAGTATTGAAATTGTATGTCTGAGCTTCTACTATCATGAGCCGAGGTGATCGTCCTGGCGACCTCGATCGGCACGCGACCGTTTTACGGGACGCATCTGTTATTACTGCCGTATGGACCTCGGTATGAAGCTCCGACTCTGAATTGGCTTCGGACTCATCTGCGTCCGTCGTGATGACGTTTCGAGATGAATTAGTGCAGTGCTGTGTAGTAAGTGGATCACCTTCGAGAGGATCCCTGAAATGAACTTTGGGACGAGGAGAGTCCTTCCTATCCCTATAGCGTTCCTGACGAGGGGAGGGCGACCGATCTGAGCCGCTTGACGACCTTGAGGATCGTCTGCGGTCGTTGCGTTCTTCTCTGCGTGGAGAACGGTAGCGACGTGATCTTGGTCTTGGCGAATAGCTTCGTCGCGGTGAGCCTGAACTGGACCGGCTACGTGCTCTGCGTTGATTAAGGCAGAGTGCCTTGTGATGTTCCTGCCGGCAGATGGAGCAAGGTGGGGCCTGACAGTTTTTGCTTCGATGTCCGGTCCGAAGGCACTTCCAGCAGAGTTGGCGGTCGCGGATTATTTCTCTCCTGCTGTAGTGGGATTGTACTTCAGTGCACTGCTCGGGTTCGTGTCTGCCACGAACGCAGAAGGGGCATCGTGACGATCTCCTTCTGTTTGGCGAACGCTTCCGCCTAATTGGACTGTACTGGGGGGACGGCGAGCGTCGCCGCTCCGTCCTGACGGGGGAGCGTGAGCTGTGTTGTCGTGCCGTCCTTGTATTGTGGGAATAACGTTCTGGGTCGTTGTCCTCCATGACTTCCAGCCTATCGACAACTTTATCGAAGGCGGACAGGAGGGTGTTGACGTCCCAGTTCTCACCTATTGACCTCATCTCACCCACTTTGTCCCTGGTGTTGTTCGGGAACTTTGCGCGTATCGTGCGCATGTGGGTTGTAGATGCGGGGTGCTCACCTAGCCTCTCAAGCTGTACCCACAAAGACTTCAGCGTGCACAATGTTGTGCGCTGGGACAATGGTGACCTGTGGGCTGGTGGAACAGCTTCGAGTTGCCTCTGGAGCTTATTCCGCAGAGGTTCCGGTCGCAGGTATGTATTGGTGAGGATCTTGATTGCCTCACTGTAGTTGACCTATGTGAACTGTAATGCTGAAATGAGTTTGAGAGCGTCTCCCTTGAGTTTCCCTCTAAGATAGAGGAACTTTGTGATAGCCGGCACGCTGTTGTTATTGTGCACCGCTGCTGTGAATAGCTCCCAGAACTCGGGGAATGAATGCATCTCACCCGAAAAGTCTGGGAGTTCAAAGGGAGGAAGTTTTATGTATTGATTAGGATTGCAACTGTATTGGTCAGCTTGGAGCTGACTTGGAGGCGGTGCCTGATACATGGCGGTGGGCGGAGCTTGCCCCTGCGCCGCACCGTCCTGCCTAACTGGTGATGGCAGCCCCAGAGGGGTCGCTGCCGACGGAGGGAATTCTCCGTTCGTATAGTATTGCTGTATTGGGCCGTTGGGAGCTGGTGATCCAGACTCCCTATAAGTAGGGTTGACAGTGTCACCCACTGTATTGGCTCTATATAGGGCAGTGCTTGGAGCGGAAAGGGTGCTCCTATCCTGAGCGGCCTTAACTCTTGCGAGCAGCCGCTCCGCATCTGCCACGAGCTGGTCGCACGCGTTGGCATCCCAGTGGGACTGTAAGTCCCCTAGGACGCTGGCCTCCTCTTCCGGGGAGGCCTGACCTTCGGCCAGCGCGTGCGCCCCCTCCCAGCGGTCCTCGAGTCTCTTAAGGAGACTCCGAATGTACTGTGCGTGGTAGTTGATGTTAAACTCACGCCTACTTCCTGTCGACTCGTCCGGGCTGGCTCGGCCTCCGTCCGGGGCGGGTGCCCAATGGCGCTCCGCTTCTTCCAGGGCCTTCCTCAGCGTGTTGACGGTCTTCGTAATCTGCGCCTTGGTCGCTCCGATGGTAGACATCGTAGATAGCTCGGCTGCGGGTTTACCTGGAACACGCACTATTAATAATGACATATGGGGCCCCATACGGGGGGCCCCCGCGCGACGAGTGCGGATCGACGGAGGACACGATGGAACAACTGCTCAGGATAGCCAATTGGAGCGGATAGAAGGAAAGACTACTAATGCTACTGTAAGGTGAATAAACTACTACTAAAAATGTGAGGAGATATATAAGGGAACACTAAGAAGAATTTTAGAAACTGTAATGCCGGTGCACGGAATAAACCTGTATTGCCGACGAGGAAACTGGTGACTCCCTTTTTTACCTAACCCCGACTACTACACAAAAAAAAGGGGGGGGTGTGCTTTGGGTGCGCGGTGCGCCAACCCCATACGAGCGCTGCCATCGCTCGGGGGTCCGGAAGCGTCCCCATCTGCCGTGAAGGGGGAGGGGATTACTTTCCCAACCCAAACAAAAGAAGGGGGGAGAAGGCTGTAGTACGAGGGGGGGGGGGCATAGCTAGCGCACTACCCGGGTACTAACGGGGGGACTCTGGTGCTGCGGCAGCGATCCATCCAAACACCAACACCTACTGCCTGAACCGGGTGGCCAACCCGTATGGCAGAGGATCAATGAGGCGCCTCCCCTAGGTGCGACCAGGGCTTACCATGCCTGGTACTGACAAGCTCGGACTCCGGAGTACTCCTGCCGCCGACGCCCCGCGCGTCGCCCGGTCTCCTACCCGCTTTCCAACCGTCATGCGCTAGCCCAAGCGCTGCCCATCCAGTGCCCAGCAGCGCTTTATGCGGCTGTCTGCCACCCAGCCAGATGGTATTGCGCGCTGCTGTGGCCCTGGATGGGAGCTGTAATGCTTGTTTTGCCCCAACCCTATCAAAAGACCCCAGGGGGGGGTACTACAGCCACCCAGGGGAAGGCATGGTTCCCTCGCATCAGGGCGTGGTAGGGCCGGATTTTACAGCCGACTGGCTTAATGGCCAGCCGGCAAACGGGTCCGGTTACCAACGTCCGATGCACCATGTTGCGAATCGGTGGCCCCACTCTCGAGGGAACCTGTCCCTGTTGAGTGCGGTCCCCCACTCGCCCCGTGGTGCTACGAGGTACCCAAGAACCCAGGACCCAGGGGGGACATAAGGAAGACCCCATGCTGTGAACAGGCCACGCCCCCCTCCCTGGCAGACGGGGGCCCCGCGTGGTGACTTTTACCCCTTCGCGCTTACAGCGCCTGGATTGACGCACGCCCGCACCTCGCGGGCGTGCTGTACTGCATCCCGACTGTATTGAGCACACCTTGCCCCCTGAAGTACCCGACGACTACATGAAACCCATACAACCCAATGATGCCCCCAATACGACCCAACAATAAACATACACGATACCAATACCAACAACACAAGAGTAAGGGACTCACCACCTTCCTCGTCTCGTGCAGGACACCAGAGATATAACCACGGTTTATTCCATACACCAGCACCGCACAACCATAATAATATAGCAGCTAGATACTAGGACATATGGAATAGGAGGGACCGCTCCGGCCAGTAGAACTGTAATGGCTATCCGAGGCTAGGCAAGCCCCATTCAGGCTCGCCGTCCTCCCTGTACTGCAGCCGGCTGTATTGCTATGTAAGGAGCGGCAAGGCTCCGCTCGGAAGATCCCCGGGATGATGATGAAAGCGGGCTCACAATGGCGGCGCCCCAGAGCCGCGCCCGCGCAGCCGCTCGACGTGTCGAAGGAAGTTAGGAATGAAGTCGGCGGGGGGCGGCGCGTAGCCGGCCCGCCGATCGATAGCGTGCGCGGGCAGGCCGGAGTCTCGGGAGCGCCTCATCGGGGTCCCGAGCGGATACGGTAGCCCGCGGGAGTATGAAATGAAAGGGAGCGAGCTATCGCATTCGCGACAAAAGGAGCCGTAAGGGAATTCGCACGGATAACAAGGAATCTGTCGGGCAGCCTCTTCGTGTTTGACAAAGTGGCGACTGCGCGCGCTTCTGTGCTCCTGGATTCGGAAGACAGGTCTTCTGAGCTTTTGGATCCAAAAGACGGGCCCCTACGTCGCGCAACAAGCGTCCTGATTCTGAATACGTACCACCGACGTCTGCCGTGAACATGGGAGGACCACTAAGGGGGTGGTGGAGAAGCGCAGTAAGGGGGACCTCTAGGGTGGACCAGGAGAGCGACCAAGAAGGAAAGGAACAACCTGGAGGAGGGGCCAGGACGAGAGAACCAGCAGGAAGAGACCAGTAGGAGGTCAATAGTGGAAAGAAAGAAGAAAGAAGTGGACCAGGAGTTGGGACCAGGAAGGTGGGCGACTAAAGAGGAGGAGGGAAGACCAGTAAAGGCGGATCAGCAATTATATCCAGTAAGAAGAAACGAGTGAGGGAAAACCTGCCTTTGGAAGACATGTCAACGATATCTGGAAACGCTAGCTGTGGAGCACGAGAACGGTTGCGGAGGAGCAACATGAGGCACAGAAGTGCTGCGCAGCACAAACCAATGACGTTAATGGCCGGTCCGGGAAGAATGTCAGTGATGAACACACCGAAGTGGTGAACGGCTTGTGCCGATAAAGTACGCACCAGGTCCTAGATGTTAGTGAATTTTGTGTTTCACAAAAACTACTTTCCATAGGTCAGTGATGCTGTTAAGTCGTGCGAAGCGCGCAAGTGTGAGACACGCCGTTAGGCATGTTGGAGCACTTTTTCATACAGAATTGAGCGCAAAGTGCTTGCATTTTAGATCACAACTCGCTCTAGGAATTTTGCAAAATGCCGCCTCAGGGACAATGCCACCTGCCGCAGACATGAACATGCTGGTCAGTATAGATTTGCGATAATATGTATATCATAAATACTTCAACGGCGATAAGGTGCTTCCAGTTTCCAGGAGTGGGATTTCGAACTGGAGTCCGGGGCACACGAGTACGCGAAAGGTTGTTCTATGAAACCAAGCGATCTGTCAACTCGCCCAGATGTTGGAGAGAGCATATGGACAAACCGTAATCCTGACCTCACACCACTCAATGCGTGCTTAAACGTAAGTAAAAAAGGGAGCAATCTTCTCGAAGCTGTAAATACACGTTGTAGATAATCTTTTTTTTTCGTCTGATACGCTATAGAAGTCCTCTGGTAAAACTACCTCTACGGAAAACTGCAAGCAGCTCAGAGATATTACAAGTGATCTCATTTAGAATTATTTCCTAACAAGATTCGCCATCTTCTTCTGAATTCTAAACAATCGGCACCGAGTTGGGGTAGACGTTGCTCGTATGAAGGATCCATTAAAAGCAAAACGTACTATCTAAATGATTTGTGTAAACACTATTTGTACATCCACTTAATTGTGGTGTAATCATCTTTTACTTCAAGGCCATAGGACATTGGTGGTCAACGCCACGCTTATACGGTGTGTATGAGAGGACTTTTACCAAGACATACGAAGATTCCGTACAGCTCTATGCTGCGTGGTCGCAGGCAAGTACTGTTAAAAAATTGTTATTTAGAACTCTGCCAAGGACTGGCTTAGGTTAGTTTGCAAGGAAAAATCAAGGGTTTCTTTAAATGTATCGTATTGCAGTATTAGTATTGCTACTTGATACTTCTTCGGCAGTTGGTCTTTTTGCTCAAATGGGTAAAACCAAATGCAAGAAAACACGAAAATCAGAAACTATTGAGAAACCGTCGAAATCTAAAGAAGCTGTCAATAAAAATGTAAGGCAGAAGAAAAGCTTCATGCCAGGAGCCAACCATGACGAAGTTGTAGATGAAGTTATGGGGCAGCAAAAAAAAGATTGATGCGGAAACACCAAGCACAACATCTGGAGCTGGAGATGCAGGCATGAATGGGCCAAAAATCTCATGGCCAGCAAGCCAATCCGCTCCATTGCAAAGGAGTTTGCACAGAATAAGAAAATCAAGCCAACTGACTACACCACGGAGGCATACGAAAAGAATGACGCCAAAAACAGGTACAATGATATCATATGCATTGATGCAACACGCGTTGTGTTGAAGGATAGACCGCCATCAGACGACTACATTAATGCTAGCTGGATGACAATGCCGGACGGACAAAAATATATTTGTACACAGGGTCCCTTAATCGAATACGTTGTGGATTTCTGGCACATGATCACCTCGGAAAAAAGCAATGTAATTGTCATGCTATGCAACTTTAATGAAGGCAAGCACGAAAAATGCTGCTTCTACTTACCAAAGGAAAAGAAGGACGCCGGATGCTTCGGAGATTTCAGAGTAACTGTAAAAGAGTTCAAGCCTGATCCTTTCGACTCCATAAAGCACACAGTTCTCGATGTTAAGTGGAGAGGCGACAAAAGCGCAGTAGTTCACCACCTGGCCTACTTCTGCTGGCCGGATCACACTGCGCCTCTGAACCCCGCTCCAACCATAGGAATGCTCAAGCTGTCACGCAGTCTGGCCAGCGGTTCTCCAATCACTGTGCACTGCTCCGCAGGGATCGGCAGGAGCGCGACGTTCATCGCTATTGACTACGCCTCGCAGAAAATCCGTGAGAAATCCAACGCCTCCATGGTTGATGTGATCAGGGATCTTCGGTGCCAACGATTCCAAGCCATTCAGTCCGCAATACAATACGTGTTTCTTCACATATGCCTACTTGAACTATTTGCCGAGGAAGGCGCTCTTCCTCGAGACTCCGCTTTTAACGACTACTTGGACAGCTACGTTTCTATGATTAAGCGGTATAACAAAAGAGTTGAGCAGAAAGAAAGAGAACGAGAAAGGACAGAAGCTTAGCACGAATATTAGTAGATGAAGTTGCTCACAGCACTATAGTCTAACTGAAATTAGTGTTACAAAAGTCATGTCTATTTCACAGGTGATAATAATCTATGTCTTCCATAACACACATATCTTATAAAGATTCCGATGTTGTGCTAAAAAAAATGGTATATTTTACAATGCCACCGCGTTCATTAGTCATCAAGATGCACAGACTTTTACCTTTTTCTTAGCTGCTGCTTTTGCAGTCTGCGTGGGCAAGAACAACGAAAATAGGCTGCTACGCGCAAGAGTGTCCAAATGGAATGTTCGTTGTATGCCGGTATCACGAGAGGTGACGTAACTGACTAGCATTCGTAATATGGTAGTTATACTTTTCGGACAGCTGATAATATGAGAATGTTTCCTCGATTTTTTAACGAGTTGGAACCGTCTTGGTACGTTGGGTGCATTGCATGGAAAGACCTTTTTACTCCAGTAACTTAACTAATCCGGTTATTTTTTGCATCACCTTAAAGAGTTTTTGAAAAACAAGAGAAATCTTGTTGGTATTAAAGGAGTGACAGTTTCTATGGCATTATTTATAAACCTCTTGTAGTTAGAAATTTCAAGCAGAAGCATGCGGACTACAAAATAATGCATAGTACTAGAAGGAACTACGACGGTCTTTCGAAAACTGTGAAAAGGTAGAAGGAATGATGATGTCCTCACTTGTCCGCGTGAGTATTCGAATACTACGGATGAATCTTATTCGGTAGAATCATTAAGTCTCATCGTCAGTGTATTATAACACTGAAAGATTTGTTTGAAGAACACATTCGAGGCCGCAAGTGCTTCAATTGCAATTATGAATAATAGCTTCGAGGCAAAATAAAAATATTCTTAAAAAATAAAAAATAAAAGATAAAAATATGCTTCGAGGCAAAATAAAAAATAAAAATAAGTTGAAAGAGACGAGTCCTTGTAGTACTCCTCAATAGCCAGCTCCAGGTCGCAATAGAACGGTTGTGCACAGTGACGCATCCTGAGAAGCATCTGTGGGGTCATATACATTAAATGTACGAGTTTTGCAAGTGTTATATTAGTTTGATCGAAAAGTCTTGCAACACTTTACGCTACTGCCTGTTAAATTTGTTAAAGCTCTTAGAGTATTGATCTTGCGTGATGACGTCACAGTATATTCTCGAAGCCTCCTCAAGCATACTATTACATATAAGGCCTCATCGAGTACAAATACAGCAACAATGTCAACGATAAGCAGCAGCATCCTGCGACCTATGGTCTACTACAATTTCTGCAAGGCCATTCCGCAAGGGCTGCAGCCTGCAACATCTGCGCTGCATTCAAGGAGGAAGTGATTCACTATTTCACCGTGGCCCGTTGGTATCAGCGCTTCAAGGCTGGAGATATCTCTCTCGAAGGTCGACCTTATTCCGGACGCCCCTCTGTTGTGGAAGAAGGCAGCTTGCGCGAAGCCTTCAAGGTGAAGCCAAATTCAACCACCCGCGAACTGGCGGTGAAACCTGGATGTACGCAAAGCACCATCGTGAGGCAGCTGGAGATCTTTGGGTACCGCAAAGTTTTGTCGTCTTGGGTACCACATGGGCTGCGGGACTCCGACAAGGCATGCCGAATCAGTGTTGCTGAGTCGCTCCTTCTTCGCCGCACAGAAAGGACTTTCTGAAGGACATTGTTACTGGTGATGAAAGCTGGGTTCTTTATGTTAACCACACCCGCCAGAGCCAATGGCTCCCACGCGGAGTTCCGGCTTAAGGACAACCGAAACGTGGACACCACGAAAAGAAGGTTCTTCTGTGTTGCTGGTGATACTCAGAAGAAAGGCTTTACTGGGAGTCGCTGGATAGTGAGAACACAGTCACAGCATCTGTCTACGCTACCCAGCTCCAGAGCCTGGCTGACGTATGCGCCAGAAACGTCCAGAACGCGAAGATGTCTACCTGCTGTACGACAATGCGCTTCCTCATGTCCCAAAAGTGAGTCGCGAGAAATCCAGAAGTTAGGCTGGGAAATTCTGTCCCATCCACCGTACTCTTCCGACCTCGCTCCTTCTGACCACCTTTCAGAGCTCAGAAGCAGCATTTTCGAGGTAGAGAGTTCGATGATCGACGTCAACTTGAAATGGAGGTTTCCGGATTCTTTTCCTCACAGCCCTCGGAATTCTGGCGGGAAGGAATTGAAAGGCTGCCTGGAAGATGGGGCAGGGTTTTAGACTTGGATGAGAATATATCGTGGGCTGAGTTTTTGTATATCGTATTATATTGTATCGTCTTGTGATATTGTTGTGCTAATGTTGCAAGACTTTTCGATCAAACCAATAACTACGCTAGGCACGGGACCCGAATCACGACCAACCGCTTATAAGCCGGACCACTGTTCAGTAAGCCATGACACACACCGCCCTGCAGAGAAAACGCACATCATCGTGCATCAGCGGTCCATTTTCACCTACCATAACTCTGTGGTATGTTGTGTTTGCAGATACTTGCATTTTGTTACTTCTGAGCGAGTTACAATTCAGCCCATATACAACACCTGGGTCGTTTCGACGTATCGATAATAGTCTCCCTGCGAACCATCCACCCGATGGCCGAATTCTTTCGAAAAACGAACTAACGTGTTCTTCAAAGTATTCGGTTCTTGGATAATCAGTTACCACTGTTTTCATATTTTCAAAGCAAATTGATTTATATCAACAGCAAATATTAATCAATTATATACTGACTATTTTGTTGGATGACCTTTTGCCATCTTTCGGTAATTTGCCATAAGCAATATACATAGGCATAATCGTGGCACCATCAGTTATCTATTTTGCAGATTTATTTTAGGGGCAACATCATCGGTAGATCGATCTATATGGTCGGCCCTGCCTGCAGTCATTGCAGAAGCGGCACCACCTGTCTAACTGGAGAATACGCAGGTCTTTGTTCACCGTCGTCTTGAAGATTGGATTCGTTCGCATCAACGATATCATATCAAGCTCCTAGATGTGCAAACTTTTAGGGCATCTTAAATCTAATAAAGTTTTGCTGTCTCGAAAACTGATAGAAGACGCATATTTTTCCTCGCTACTGTATGCTCAGCACCAGTATGTGCAGAATCTTGAAATGAGCAGTGCACAATTTTTCTTACGAATTTATTTAGAACATTATCACAGAGTCAAAGGCAAATGAGTAGAGTTCGTCAATGCTTCAAAACCTGCTGTATCATTAATCTGATAACCTCGATGGTAAGTTGACTTTGTTGGATGATAACAGCAATGTTTCAAGGTTTTAGCCAATATTGATCATGAGAGTGAGGATTGAGCAGCATGGTTTTCTTACAACTGATTGAAGATGCGAAGACCATCTTCGATTCCTTCTTCAATTGATGCCAAGATGGAAAAAAGTTTCAAGGCGAAGTAATAATTTGCAGGCGTTTTGTGGAACGGAACAGTCTTTGTTTCTCGCACGTAAGTGTAATTTCATTTGGACAAGAATTTGATGGGTCCTAGGGAATCTCGTAATAAGAGATCCCGAGCATCCATCTCAGGATAAGCTAATCGTAAGTGGTATGGTGTGCTATACGAGTATATGGTCACCACCCCAGTCAGAGCACAGCCAACTTAACTCTTACTGCTGTTACAGATTACTTTTTCTCTCCATGTTGGATTACTGCTAAGCAATTTGCTTCAACATACTTTCTTGGATCTGTATTTCATGAAACCCAAATAAGCGACAGTGAGTTAGCTTGCTTTGCTCAAAGCTTGAACATTTGATACCAACACTCGAACTTTTTAAATGCAATATTAACGTTGTGGAGTCATTACTATTTAATGCGAAGCCTGCGAAATTTAGAAAAAATACATATATAATAATACTAATCCTTCAAATAATCCTAAATATTTTACAAGGGTGCGTGTAGCGCAGTCGGAGGAGGTGCCGGTTGTCGCGTGTACCCGATACGAGGTTCTTGGTCCGGATTTTCCATCCAGGCCAACCAAGCCTTCCTGAAGTGATCCAACACAAATAGTCCTGTCACGCGGAATAGATAGGTGATGCGACCACACGTGGTGAAGATCACCTCAAACTTGGGTAACTAAACCTTTGTTTTTAAATACACAAAACAAACATGCACGCGAATCACGAACAAGGGTAAATAGCACCGACGGTGAGCGATATGATGATAAACAATGATGAACATGAAGAAAACATAGCTGTACTACGCGAACAATACATGGTAATCGAAATAAACTTCATATGAACAAAAACAACGCTATTCGAAACCTAAACCAGCTAAGTGAACCGGCAAAAGACAGTAGAAATAATGACCAGAGCTAAAACACCATTTTAGGAAGATACCCAACCAACGTGAGGAAATGGCGAGGCAAAACAATGTAATACAAGAGTATATATGATCAGAGAATAACGTAACATCGAATATAAGGAAACCAACGAGATGTGATGACAGCGCAATAAGGGATAACAACGCTACGACACGATTTATACACAGGAGTCACTGAACAACGGGAAACAACAAATTATGAACAAATCAAGAACCACAAGGCACGCGCAAGGAGTTAGAAAGAAGAAACCACGACTCAAACACGCCAAGAATGGAAAAACCCGCCTCAGACCACCTCTCCGGACGGCCGCACGACTGCCTGCGAGCCGATAAACGAAGGCTGAAAGCGCTGATTAAGAAGAAGACCTTGAAAATCAGGAAGCGCAGAGAAATAGCCCTGGGAAGGAGGAGAGCCCAGAGAGCACCAGCGGTAGAATGGGGCACGAAATCCTTCAATGAAGACGACTTGTAGTCCCTTCCGTCCTAACAGGAGCGCTGAACTGGTACCAGGCATGTCTGAAAAGGATATAGCGCTAACTTGTTCATCGGCTGGCTACCGCAACTCATTGTATGGCCAAACATAGAAAATCGCCTGCCGCTGAAGTGGAATGCGTTGCACATCCCTAAAGGAATTCAACACTGTCCTTTATACATCCTCTTCATTCAGGAGGGAAACTAGAAGAATCGTAAGAGAAATCCTATCTTATGCTCTCACTTGGCTCACCATGGTCAGTTCACTAATATCGTTTAATTACACAAGTTTGAGGTAGTAATAAGCACTGTTGGATATTCTTGCCTACAGGTTTCATATGAGAAGTGTGACCCTTAACGGCTCTCAGGCAAAGTCGATAGTGGCACCACTACCCTCTTTTTACAGCACCTCTCCCGATATCGTTTACCGCTGGTTACGGCTCCTTGCAGGGGGTGCAAAAAATTTGAGGCAAAGCTGAAAGACATACTTCAAAGCGTTGGCTGATTGGGCGAAAGTCGTCAATTTGTTGAACCGATTTAGTAAACGCAGGTAATGATACCATTTTATAGACCTTCTGAACGCCAGTTTGTGACTAGTAGGTATTTTTTCTTCAGAAGCGTCGTAATCGGTGTGCAGATCACTATTTATAAGGTGGAACCGTCACGCTCCAAATGCAGCAACAGCATCGCATGCATATTCATCCTACAACAACTGAACGTCTTGATGAACAGTGACTTCATCAGAAACAGTGACTTCATCACTACGGAATGCACGACTTAAAGTGCAAACGATTTTTGAATCACGTTGAAATTGAATAAAGCATTGTCGGGAAGATGTTTAGCGCTCTGGCAAGACTGTGGTTGACAAACCAAGATCGCATATTTCTTGCTCACTCATATCTTCAGTACCGGGAAATATGAAAAATGGTTAGCCATGGAGTCATTTAGGCAGCGCGGAAATGGTTACGCCTGCTTCATTTGTAGTAAGTTTAGTATTCTTTTATTTGCTCAAGCGCGCATGATTAAGATCTGCCAACATTTCAGATCATATTGTACTGCTTATTCGCTAACATTGGAGGTGGTTCGGTTTTTTGCCAACATTTCTATTTTGGTAGCATCGGAAAAACGCTGTATCAGTGTTTTAGATGGCGCCAGTGAAATGTGGGAAGACATTGAAAGAAATATTCTGTCTGACAACGACGCACCGTATCTTCCAATCCCACTTCCTCTTACAACGGACAGTGACACGGATGAGGATGCAACAAGGCGGATTTACAGAATTGAAGTAAATGGGAGTTCTATGGAAAGAACGTACTTCGTTGTTCGCACGTGAGTGGAATTTCTCACTTTGTTTCCAGTAGAAAAGTTTGAGCGGGATTACCCAGCAACGATTGTGGGTAGTCCTTACTTAGGTTACTTGGGCAAGGACCAATGAAGGATTCTTAGAGTTGTATAACCTGAACAATTGCTGCCCTTTTTCCTGCTATCCTTCATTCTCGAGTCATCGTGGGAGTCTTGTTCGCGCTATGCAGCCAAAGAATTCATCAACGATTAGTTGTTATATGTCTAATTCTGATTAAAGATTTTCAGAAATTCCCAAAAAAAACGTTTTTTTTTCGAAACTCCTTTTCATTACTTTATGCATGCACCCCATTGTGACGGATAAATTTGACATATTCAAAGTACATAGTTCTTCAGACGATGTGTGGCGAAGAAATCTACCGCTCCCCATATTTTTATTTTCATTTCACCACTCCTCCATTGTAAAAAGTTGCTTAATACAGGGTGTCTCAAAAGATGTATACACTGTTTGAGAGGTGATAACTTTGCTCACAGTAAAGGTACTGAAAAAGTTAAGGACTCATATGAAAACTTAGGGAAATAGAAATTGTTGACTTATGAGCGCCGTGCACTTGTCTGTAAGTTCGCATTTTACACTCGATTCATTGTGTTTCGCTTGAATACCTGTTGTAAATTCTTCACAAAATGGAGCCGTTTTGATTGATTTACACTTTTCTTAAGGTGATAACTTAAAAAAACGCTATGGCCAGCGAAAAATGCAGGGTATCCTAAAAAAAAATGCAGGTACTGTTTAAGAGGTTCTAACATTGCTCGTAGTGAAGCTTTTGAAGACGTCTTAGACTCGAGACTGAGACTGTTTGAGACTTATAAAAGCACATGGTAGCGAGAATTTTGCGATGTGTAGATATGTAAGATTACGCCATGCTCCCGCCCGAAACCGTGCATTTCAGACTCGATTGATTGTGCATGGGCTGAATACCTTCTACAGTCTTGTTACTACTTTGCAACGTTAACCTGTGCTGTGCTTCTTTTAACGTTTAGAACCTGACAATCATGTGAAGAACACGCGACATTCGAGTTTGTTGATGGCACGATTTAAATCTGAGCAGGGGCACCAGTTTACAAGTCGGATTCTGTGGAGTGATGAAGCAACATTCAAGCTGAATGGAGAAGTTAATCGACATTTAAAAAATCGGAACACTGGCTAATGTTGCCTAGTAGTAACAAGATTGTTACAGACCTTGAGCCCATGCACAATCAATTAAGTCTGAAATGCAAGGTTTCAGGCGGGAACATGAAGCAATCTTGCTTATTTACACGTCGCAGGAATCTCGTTAACCTGTGTTTTCAAATAAGTCTCAAACGTCCTCAAAAGCTTAGATATTAGCTATGTTAAAACCTTTCAAGCAGTTCCTGTATTGTTTAGGAAATCTTGCATTTTTCGTGAGCATAGTTGCGTTTTTAAGTTTTGAATATTAAAAAAACACAACTCAATCAAAACGGCCACTTTGTGAAGAAATTATAACATGTATTCAAGTGAAACACAGTCAATCTAGTGTAAAATGTAAAATTTCAGACGAGTGCATGGCGCATTCCTTGGCGACCATATGCCAGAAAATTTCTTTTTTTATAAGCTTTCATATGAATCATTAACGTCTTCAGTACCTTTATTGTGAGCAAGGTTATCACCTTTCAAACAGTGTATACATTTTTGGAGACTCCCTGTAGATGAAAGAAAGGACTTCAATTAGACGTGACGAATCACCTCTGCCTGTCTTAAAACGTTGACGAGCTTTTTGTCTTTCAGGTACCCTCCGCTCTACCCGTTAACGCAGTGTAGTTTGGATGAACACTGTCCTCTTCTACCGGAAATCTTCTGTTTCATGGGAGAGTGCGTCGTGCTGAAATGCAATTATGGCTACCAGTGTCCTTCTGATCACTCTTGTGTGAATTCACGGTGCCAGAGAGCTGAGGAAAACAGCAACGACCCGTGCTACGATGGGGGCGACTGCTCATCAAGCGTTGAAGGTGCCAGGAGCCGCATTTACGAGGTTATGATTGATGGACGCTTTGAGAAGCAGTCATACCTTATTGCTAATACGTGAGTTGATTTTTTTTTCGTCTGAGGAAGAGTAGTTGGCCTTGGAAGGATAGCACTAAGCGACGAAGTCAAAACAGTAAAAAGGCTCATAAACTCTAGACACCAACATCAAAGAAGGTTCTCCTCGTTGAAGACCGTAAAGAAAGAATCTCCACAAAGAAACTCGAAACCAGGACAGACGATCAAAAGTTGAACAACGTGTAAGAAAAGGGAACGCTACATCTAGCTTCAACACAGCGACGCAGACAAACACCTGGTCACCGACTGTTGTAAGAAGCTGAGTACAGAACTAATCTTTTCATTTTCTACTTTACACATACAGTATCGACGTGGGTTCGGTAAAGGGTTGGTCTAAAAATTTGACTAGATTTTCTTAGATTTACCAGGCTGTCCAATAATTCTTGTCCGAAATTTCACCATTTTTATTTTTTTTCAACTTTATCGAAAAACAAGTCTAATCAACAATATAATCACCACAGTTATCCACAACAGTGGCCCATCGATTGGGCAGGTCGCCGATGCCCTTCGCCCAGAACTCCGGGGGCTGCGACTCGAAGAAGTCCGCGATGTCGGATTTGAGGTTGTCGTAGTTGGTGAATTTTCTTCCGGCCAAATGGTGCTTCAGCGGGCGGAACAAGTGGTGGTCGGAGGGGGCGGTCCGGGGAATACGGCGGACGGGCAACCGTCTCTCAGCCTAGCGTCGCCAACTTCTGCTGGGTATCCTTCGCCCCGTGGGGGCGCGCGTTGTCGTGCAGCAGGTGGACCGAGGCCCGTCGGGGACGCTTTTCTCGGATGGCGGCGGCTAGTTTCTCGAGCTGATCGGTGCAGATGGAGGCGGTGACCGTCCTGCCTTGCGGGAGCAGCTCGAAGTACAGCATGCCCTTGGCGTCCCACCAGCAGCAGATCTTCAGCGGGTGTTCCCTGTCCTCGAGGCTCGTATCGCCGCTCTCGAAACGGTTGAACCAGCGCCTGGCTGTGCGTTGAGACACTGCATCCTTCTTGCACGCTCTGCAGATGTTGGCGACCGCGGTGCCCGTGTCGTTGCCCAGCAGCCCCTCGTAGTACACGAACGTACGAATTCGACCTTGGTCCATTTTAGCTTGTACTGGTAGCTAGACGCGGCCACGGCCCTTATATACCTCTAGCGTGGAACTATGGAGAACCTTCTAGAAGGTTTTTACACTTGCCTGATATTATAACACTTCTAAGGAAAATTATAGAATTTTGAAAATTTTCGGACAGGAATTATTGGACAGCCTGGTACTTCCTCCTGCTATACCAAGGTGTGCTCTCAGCTCCCTATTCACCAATGTCTTTAAAGATCGGTCCCACTCTTGTTCGCTAGGTAACTTTTTTCTAATTGTCTACGTTTTAGGTGAACAGCCTTTAGGTGACAAATGAGTAGCTATAGAGGAAATGCAAGGCAGCTACATGCAGAGATATACGCAAAGAAAATGTTGGTTAGAAAACAGATCTTTGACATATGACATACGAGCTGCATCTTTTTTCGGTGCAGCTCGTATGCCATGCTGTGAATGACAAATACTGCTGAAATATTCTCTACAACAACACGCTTTGATTGATGAGAGAGTCCACAAACTCTTTCCAGGTACCAGCCGATCGTCGCGGTAGACCAGTGCACTCAAGACGCCCACTGCCCGCAACTACGGGAAATCTTCTGCTTTGGAGGAGAATGCGTCGAAATGATATGCCGCAGTAGCAGCCAATGCCCTCCATATCATCGCTGTGTGAACGCACGTTGCCAAAGAACCAAGTACCTGTGCAATGCATTCGGCGACTGTTCACCGATGGACGAACTTGTAATGAGACGAGAATACCTGATCATGATCAACGGAAGTTTTGACCTGAAAACCTACCATATTGTTCGCATGTGAGTTGTATTTCCATAGCTTGGTCATTCATTTGTTGACAAACACTCGTTAAGAAACCGCGGAGATTGGCTTATCGTTCGCACTCCCTGATTGTGACCAAGTGTTTTAAATAATATAGTGAAGCGTGCAACGATCGCAGAATTTCAAGGCGCTCTGAGCGCTTTTCAAGAAGGAATCTTTGTCGAACGCCGACACGCTGAACTTAATATCAAAGTCCTTGCCGTACAGTGAGCTTTCACTTTATGTTTTCCGAGTGTTGTAAGTAAATCACCACGTCTAGATGCTTACCAGCCTCTCAAACAGTCTACATACTAGTCCCCCCAACGTTGGTGTTACCCCTCCCCTACACGGACTCTTACAAATCATTCCAGTTTTAATGCAGTCTTTAGTTCTCATGTTTGTTCAGATGGCACGACTACGAGAACATCATCAACTATGTACGAAACATACGTCTTTGAGTGGCAGCAATAAGGTTATTATTAGGTTGTAACGAAATAAATGGTACTGAACCACTGTAAATTTAAACAGTTAATATCACGCTTGTAGGCAAGTTTATTAATCGAAATAAAAACCTTCTGATTCTACACATCTTTGCCAACGTGACACAAGCTTTTTTATCCCAGTAGCATAAAAATCAGAAGTTCTGGAATTGACGAAATCTTCGGAGGCGCTTTCGGCATCCTGTTGGTTTCCCTACCAAGAAGTCGCCAAGATGCTTGAAGAAATGGTAGTCTGTTGGGGAGATGTCGGGAGAAAACGGAGGATGTGGTAGAGTTTCAATGCTCAGCTCATTCAATTTCTGCGACGTCATTCGTGCTACATGGGGGCGAGCATTGTCGTGCAGAAGGAGAACTCGCCTTCGGTTTACCAAGGCCGGCCGGATATCCTTCAACTTTTTCATCATTTCTTCAATTTCAATGCAGTACTTCTCTGCCGTGATGGATTCACCGGGAGGGAGGAATCTGTGGTGAATAATTCCCAGCGAACACCACCATACTGTCACCATTACTTTCTTTTGGTGCAATTCCAGCTTCGCAAAACCTTGTGTGGATCCTCCTCTACCACATCTCTCAGCTTCTCCTCATCAACATCACTATGCCTCCCACGACCTTCATGTCCTTCCAAGCTCTCATCTCCATTCCGGATCTTCTGATACCAACGATACGCCGTCCGAATTGTGGAACATCCTTGACCGAATGCGGCGTTGATCTTCTCGTCCGCCTCCTTAGCTGTAGTGCCCAGCTTGAATTCATACAAGCAAATGCCTCGGATTACCCTTTTGTCCATCTGCAAAAAAGTCAATAAAACTCTAAAGTTTTCCCACTATTACATAGAAAATTTGGTACTCGCCGGTAGAGCAAAGTTTGCGCTTCTAAATGATATGCTACATGTTACGGTTTGTTCTTAATCAAACGCGTAAAGACGCGCCAAAAAATGGCGCGAGCCAGTGCCATTTAATTCGTTACAACCTAATATAAACAAAAGGAAGAGATTTCGGATCCTTGCTTTAGGCGGATTTTTTTGATGATTTTGAAAATGGAGGTGATGTTCCGATATAATTTTTTTCATCAAAAGTAGAAGCTAACAGTAAAGATCCATGTTGCACCATTTCATCTGTGTAACTACTTGCTGCAGTTCTAAGGATGTTTTGAACAAGAACTCGTTTTACTGCAGAGCGGTTTGCAGAAAGGGCATATGCTTTTACTATTAGAGCCTCGCTTGCGGTTCCGCTCCGCAATTTAGTTGCGCCACGAAAACTTAAAATGGGAGCAAAGGTAGGGGAGCTAGCCATCTTACGTGATGGTGAACAGAACGCGCTATTTACTAGCGAGCAGAGATTGCTCATGAGGGCCACACCTCGGAGTTCCCTTCCTTGCTTAATGCACAGAACTCAACTATTCATATTGCAAGCGATGTGAACAGTTTTCGAACGTACTGCTTAAATGGACCGCACCCTGGGGCCCCTTACCTAATTCTGCGCTGAATGAGCGCAGAATCCAAATGTTCAATCCTCTGCTGAGCGATTCAAACTCCTCGGTGAATCTCCACGCACCTCTCTACTGAGGCCACATCTCTGCTCCCTAGTAAATAGCTCTCTCCATTCACCATTTGTGAGGATGGTAACGTCACGCCCTCGTGCATTAATGACTTGGCTTGAATATTCGACGCACGGAATAATTTTTTGAATTGCTCGGGGTTGTTTTTACATGCCTTCGAGCTAGTTATCGAACAGAAACTCTGTTGTGAACTTAAATCAAGATTTATCACCCACTCACTGTGCGAGGGCACTCATTCCGGGCTGATTGGATGTTATGACTAGACAGTCATCTATACCATTTTCTCGTCAAATTTGACACTCTTCTAAACCACTTGACGCTTCTGAAATCAAGGTGAACGTCTTTCAAATCAAGACAAGTTTGGTATACATTGAGCTAGAGACTCTTAAAGACGATAGGAATATATTTTGTCCATGGAGCATTTATTTATTTATTTATTTATTTATTTATTTATTTATTTATTTATTTATTTATTTATTTATTTTTACGTGGAAATCCACGTAAACAAACAACAACACAATAAGAAAAACTAATCAGAACACTAAGAATATCAAGAATAGAACCAGGGCTAGCATGAAGTTAGTGAAACATTGAGATCAAGTAAACAAAGTACTAAGGAATATCTTGCAGGTACCTGTCAGTAGTCCTTTTATATTGCTTTAGGGAGTTTGGAAGCACAAATTCCTTTGTTAGTTTCAGGAATTCAGTGCCTGCTCTGTTTGTGAAGAAAGTAGATCTGATATTACTATATGCTCTAGGAATTCGCATTCGAAAATTTTTCCATGGGCCACCCCTTGTGTTGGAATGAGATAGAATAGAAATCATTTGCAGAAAGACCCACAGTAGCATTAACCGTTTCATAAATTGCGATTAAGTCATATTTTTTCCTGCGACAGGCGAGAGAGCGTAAATTGAAGAGTTTGCTCTTTTCAGATGTCAAGGGGATGCTGTTGTAGTCATATCCATGTACTCTATTCCAGAGCTTTCTTGTAAAATTGTTCTGTACAGCTTTCAATCTGGCGATTTCTCGGTTTGTACCGGATTAAACACAGTAGTATCATACTCTAGCATATGCCTCACATAGGTCTTGTATGCGTGTAGTAGGTGTACTACTGAGTTCGTTCTTAGAGAGTTATTTATTTATTTATTTACTTGAACAATATAGTGCGCACAAAAGAAAAGCACAACATAGACACGGTAATCACAGAAAACACAATGTGAGAATTAAGAATTTCAAAACCATCAGCGACACGAACAAAAATTAGTTAACTGATTAAACTATATTTCTTCAAAGAAGTAGGGGCGGGACTATGAATTGCAAAAACCGGCAATTTCTGCGAAAAATGAACTAGAAGGAATTGAGTAGGAGGGATCGATGGAGAATGAGAAATTGAAGGAGAAGAGCAGTGGCCTGCCAACATTGCAAGTCGTTTGGATAATCTCCGGATACCAACTTATTAGGTCCCTAAACTCCAACAAATTTAAAAATATTATGCACAACTTTTTCAGCTCTCTTTGCCGTATATTCGCAATGCTTTCTGAAGGAAAGCTTGTTGTCTAAAATTAATCCTGAATCACGCAATGAACCTCTGCTATTGAGTTCCACTCCACCAAGTCTATAGGTTTTTCTGTTGGATTGCTGTCCCAGATGAAGAACTTTGTTTTTTCCCTTGATAACGGCAGGTCCCACATTGTTGACCAATCCGCTACTGCGTTAATTGTAGTTTGGAGAGCAACGTGGTCGTCCTCTTCAACAATGTTCTTGTATATTTTTACGTCATCAGCAAACGTTTTGCAAGTGACACCGTATCCATCAATCAAAGAGGGAATTTCAGCAGTGTAGATAATAAAAAAGACTGGTGAGAGTACACCTCCTTGAGAGACTCCACTAGTAACTGGATGGGATCCGAAAAACGACTGACCTTAACCTGAAAAAATCTTCCAGTTATAAAATTTTTTACCCAATTAGTTAGCTTTCGATGAACCCCGATTTTCGTCAGCTGGAATATCAGCTTATTTGATGGAACCTTGTCAAAGGCTTTCATAAAATCAAAGTAAATATTATCTACGTCGATCCTTTCATCCTCATCCAGTCATTTAACGCTGACAGCATTAATGTTTCAGTAGACTTTCCTGCGCGAAAACCATGCAGATTGGTTGGAATTAGAGAATTTGATTTTAGATAAGTTAGGAGAGCAGATTTGAGCTTCTTTTCGAATATTCTGGCAAAAAGCAAAGTGTTAAGGCCCCCACAGAGTTCTGCGGCAACGCCGCTCGCCGCAATGGTTAAGGATAGGGCAGGGACGCCGCCGGCGGCGAGCTCTGCGTCTCTGCCTTATGATTAAGCATAGGGCCGCGGCGCTGCCGCAGAACTCTGTGGGGGCCTTTACTTATACTTATAATTAGAATATCTTTCTTTGAAATGTTTTAGTTCAGCTGTCCAAGTGTCCAATTTGACGAGAAAGTGGTATATACATCTACAGTAAATTGTGGCTTGCTTCTCCGCTCTGTCTTTGAAGTGTAGCATGAATGAAAGAAATATCAAATAGTGGTGCTGATCGTTATCACATGTCCCCAACCCTACTTTAGAAAACCGTTTGCTATTCCTTCTTCTTTTCCACACAGTATACGATAGAGTTGATAAGAAGTTGCATAACGTGATTAACCATGCCGCGGTTGTATGAGCAATTTATTAATTCCAGGTACCCACCGATCAACTTTATGCCTTACTGTACTAAGGACACCCACTGTCCTAACCGACCGCAAATCTTCTGCTTTGCGGGAGATTGTGTAGAGATGAAATGCAAAAATAGCCAACAATGCCCTCCACACCACGCCTGTAGGAGATCACGTTGCCAGCGGGCGGCGGAGCAACAGATTGAGCAACAATGCAACAATGATGCCGACTGCCCGTCCACAGTGTTTGCCACCTGTGTCGAGAATATCTGCAGAGAACTCGGTCAAATCTGTAGTGCTCATTCCGACTGTCCAAACTTCAACGGCGTCTACTGTGTGGACAAACGCTGTGTGAAACTTGGCCAGCAATGTTCAAACTCTCAACCATGCCCGTTTCCGGCTAGTACAATATGCGCAGAATCAACATGCTTTCCAAACAATCTGCAATGCAACTCAACTAGCGATTGCCCTAGTGCAAACATGTTGTGCAAGAACTCAATTTGTGCGCTTCACGGAACGGCAACAACCGGTGCGTTATTTAATTCTCAGTAATTGGAAAAGTTTTCGTGGAGAAAGAGTTGCATATAATTAATAGTTGAGTGACTAGTGACCACATCAGTTAGGTTATGTAGTGGTCTAATTTAAAAAAAACAGTTTTACTTTTGTAAGAAAACAAATCTTTCGGGTTGAGAAATAAATTAGCAGCGTTTTTTTCGAAAAGTGTTGAACAATTAAACGAAAACAACAACTATAACATTACGTTAATCAACTATGTATTCGCCATTGTTATCTACGACCTCTTTTCACCTCTATACCAAATTGTTTATGCCATTGCGCTGATAATCGGCTGGTTTAGTGTTGAAGAAGTTGTCCAGCCAGTTTTTAATATCACCTTCGCTGCCGAAGGTGACACCCCCCCCCATAGTTTGAGAGGGACCGGAAAATATGTAAATCAATGTTTGTATATTTTTGTGCCTCACAAGGTTCTTAAGTGGACAATTTTATTCAGCAGGGCCTGACGTTCCGTCGTCCTCAGAGGCTTAAACATAGTGTGAAGGTTTAAATTTGTGCTCTACCCCGCTAAGCTTCTCCACCACTCTAGCATTTTCGACGTACTTCTACAACCACTCCGAAGAGACCAGATGAGAGGGACGAACTCGCTTACCGGTTAGATGCACCGTTGAAGGCAGATGTTCGCTCTGTGAACGGTAGAGGCGAATAAACCACACTGTGCAGATATCTCCGTCTGATCATTCTACAGTTCACAATGAGGCACAAACTGCTAGAAGTAACTTGTTACGGCTAGACACTCATTTTGGTTGTTCATTACTGGATTCCTCGTAAAAATCCAGAATGCTTCTTCCAAAGCTTTTCGTGCTGAGATGCCACTCTCGGTGGCCAATATTGCACATTTTTCCTCGTCATCGTTTCCCTCATGTATTGGGTTGTCCCATAAGTCCTTGCCGTTTCTTTTTCAACGACTCACTGCAGATTTCGCCGGCTGTCTCTTGCATAGCGCTGCACAGCTTTCGAAATAGAATGACTTGATCTATCATAACGTATATTGCATTTCTTTTTCATCATGAATTTTGTTGATTTTTAAGTCGTTGAAGTGAAAAATAAAAAAGTGAAAAAGTAGTCATTTGCGCACTTGTTCTCTCCACTTAGGTTTGTAATTTTGTGCGCAGTTTTTTATAGAATTTAGAAGACAACGTTTTGTACTGCAAGAATTTGTGTTGGTCTTATTTTCTCACTTGTCCTTTACTGATTTTTAGTCCATCAAATTGGGTCCTCCGAAGGAGGAGGTTGCTGACAGCTCCTGCTCTGTGGTTCGACTTTTTGGGTAGGTGTTATATATCATTCGAAAGAAAATGTCTTGCTCTATAAGAATATGTTTCGCGTTTATTGATTTCTATTGAATATCAACAAAATGCCAAAAAGAGAAAAATCGTCTTCACCAACAACTCCTCCTTATTCAGTCTGTCTTAATCCGTTTTATATGATGAGTGATATGACACTCGAGTGCGGCAGTTCTACCAAAATATATAATTTGTTCGTCGGCCATTTAAATTTTTCCTGATTTTCAGGTCCTCAAAATGAAGCAGTGCCAGGTCGACAAGGATGACCACTTTTGGCACCTTCTCTTTGCTTTCAACCAGGGTTCTAGCCGCACTAGAACCCTGGTTGAAAGCAAAGAGAAGGTGCCAAAAGTGCTCATCCTTGTCGACCTGGCACTGCTTCATTTTGAGGACCTGAAAATCAGGAAAAATTTAAATGGCCGACGAACAAATTATATATTTTGGTAGAACTGCACACTCGAGTGTCATACCACTCATCATATAAAACGGAGTAAGACAGACTGAATAAGGAGGAGTTGCTGGTGAAGACGATTTTTCTCTTTTTGGCATTTTGTTGATATTCAACAGAAATCAATAAACGCGACACATATTCTTATAGATCAAAACATTTTCTTTCGAATGACATATAACACCAACCCAAAAAGTCCAACCACAGAGCAGGAGCTGTCGGCAAAAATAACCATCCTCCTTCGTACGTCCCAATTCGATGGCCTAAAAATCGATAAAGGACAAATGAGCAAATAGCAGTAACACATATTCTTGTAGTACAGAACATTGTCTTCCAAATGCTATGAAAAAACTGCGCACAAAATTACAAACCTAAGCGGAAAGAACAAGTGCGCAAATGGCTACTTTTTCACTTTTTTACTTTTCACTTCAACGACCTAAAAATCAATAAAATGCATGATGAAAAAAGAAATGCAATACATGTTCTGATAGAGCAAATCATTCTCTCTCGAAAGCTATGCAGCGCCATGCAAGAGACTGCCGGCGAAGGCTGCAGTGAATCGTTGAAAAAACGGCAAGGACTTCTGGACGACTTAATACATCAATTCTATGTCTGCCAAATGGGTTGGATTGCATTCCACGTCTTTTGCTGGCTAAATGTTCTTTCGCGCAAACCGCCAGAGCTCTTCCCGTTTTCCCAATGTATTTTGCGTTACAGCTCAATGAATAATTGGTAATAATAATCATTAATAAGTGATAATTAATATTAGATTTTTTCGTGTCATGTTCAACAAGTTTGTATCTTGAGTTTAGGAATCTTTACGTATAGTGAAGCTTTTCCTTAGATTCTCTGACATTGGAGACATTGTCATTTGAAAAAGTTTCAAATGATAACTCCAATGCCAAAGAGTAAAAAGAACAGAAATTTACGGTTTTGTAAAGCTGCTCACATTAACAAATGAGGCTCCCACTTTAGTATGATACGGGAAACTGCGAAGTTATTAATGCACTCAACGGAAACGTCTACAAGAATGACGGTTTCTTCACAATAAGGCTCTATATTTTAGGATGTTTGCAGTTCTAAACGCCATCGAATTTAACATACACTGCATTGTGAATATTTATCGTGAAGCCATTTATATCCCACCTTTTTATTTGAAGGTTTACCTGTATCCGTAAAAAAAGAGAAGAAGAAAGAAACAAATCAGTATAGAAAATGCGTATGATTTTTGTTAGCAGGTTTTTTAGTATGAAACGGGATTTATTCAGAGATATTGAAGCGGTATCGGTTTGTTGATCCTTACCCAGCTCAAAAATAGCCGAATAGTGAATAACAAAACTCCCCAGAATACCGAAAAAGGGAAAATAACCACAACCCTTTTATAAAATTGGTCAAACGGTGACTTCCCTCATATCCTACACGCTACGAGTTTGTAGCAAATTGTTTTTTAATAAGAAAATCTTACAATTTAAGCGCCGACGACACGTCCAACCCCGACAACTACAACGACAACGCTTGGTACAACACCACCACTGCCATCACCAACATCAACAACAACACCACGACCACCACCACCAACAACAACAACAGCACCACCACTACCACCACCAACAACAACAACAACAATAACAACAGCAACGAAGACACCTTCTACAACAACGGCAGCTTTAACGACATCAGCAACGGACGTGCCAGCTTGTAGTGGTCATTCCGACTGTCCAAACGCCGACGGCTTTTACTGTGTGGACAAGCACTGTGTGCAACTTGGTCAGCAATGTTCAAGCTCTCAACCGTGCCCGTTCCCGGCTAGTACTGTATGCGTGGAATCAACGTGCATACCAAACAATCTGCAGTGCAACTCATCCAGTGATTGCCCGAGTACAAGCATGTGGTGCAAGGACTCAATTTGCGTACTTCGTGGAACGGCAACAATCGGTGAGTGACTTAATTTTAAACAGAATTATTTGCGATAGAGTGTTTTATTTGCGTTATGGTGCAGACATATCGAATACACATTCGGAATGTCTACAGACCTGAATGCGAATTCTCTCCAAACAGCATGTATCGGAGGCATAAGGGGTTGTTTTTTCAAGCACAGCAAGATTCCTGTATTCCAATATGAACGCAGTTTAGAACGCTGTCGAGGTTTACGTCAACAATAACGTAGAGATTTTACTCGATTTCTTTTCTTTCAACACTTTTGTTTGTGGGTTACCTATTTATTATTTATTTATTTATTTATTTATTTATGCATTTATTTACACCATTTTCACGTCGAATTGGGTGTTTTTCTAAACAAATTGGACATTCTTCCAACTAAGACTGTAGTCGAAACGAACTTTCCAAATTGAAATGACGTTTAGGCTAGACTAGATACTCACTAAGATGGTTAGAATAATTTTTCTTCAAGGAAAATTTTAATATAATTTTCTTTAATTTTTTAGTTCACTTGTCCCAGTATGTGTAATAATTTTATAGAATTTATTCGAGGAAAAATATAGGATTGTACAGTCCCCTCTCGCTATAACACGTTTGAAGGGACCGAAGAAGATCCGTGTTATAACGGGAGTCGCGTTCTAACCGGAGCTGACCTTTTTTACACTTTCTTGCGCGCAGAATTTTCTAAAATCGCATTAATTTGACTAAATATGACGTATAGTATAGAAATATATGGGCTTGAAGGGAATGAGAAGGCATGAAACAACTTTAGATTATTAAGGAAGCGCTGTCCTTGAAGATCCTCTCTGGTATATGCATAATTATGACAAATATATGTAAGGAATGCAGCAGGATGAACACGCGATCAGCGTCGCGCAGCGTGGAATCGAGAGGATGATGCTCGGAGTGACACGACTCAAGCAAGTGAGAGAAGGCCTCCGGAGTTCCGAGCTTCGCCGACGTTCGAGGATCAGAGACGCTGTCGCATGGGCCAAGTCGTTGAAAATTAGGTGGGCTGGCCACGTAATGCGATTCGCAGACACCCGCTCGACGAGAGCCGTCACAGATTGGATTCCGCGGGATGTCAAAAGAACACCAGGACGCCCACCAACGCGTTGGTCGGACTTCTTCGTGAAAGCCCTGAACGACCGATATGGCGCTCTTCGTGTCCCTCGAGCGAGGAGGATCCATTGGACCACTCTGGCACGCGACATGGACGAATGGAGACGCTGCTGGCGCCCGCTCGAGCAAGTCGATGATCAACGGGACGACAGGTGATACAGGTGATATGTAAGGAATAATGAGAATCAGACGTAGGTTACACGTGGTCATCAACAAAAATATGCAACCTACTGTTGTAAGATCTGTTGCAATCAGAACTATCGCTCCAAGCGGAACTCGTACACGAATTCCCTGTCTTCCGCGCAGGATGTTTGTCCACTATACTATCAGCGCTGGCAAACCGAGTCTCATCCGAGATATCCTCATTGCAAATGGCTTAAATGACACTTTTCCGTGATTTGGGAACGTTGACTACGATCAAACAGCGTTGTTACGGTAATTATGTCTACAAAGCAGATGATACAGGACATATCCTTCATGGCGCGAGTGTTTAGATCGCAACAGAACATCGCGTGGCGATAAATGGCACCTACACCAGCTGCTTAAAAGATCGTTGTGGGACTTTTTTTGGATAATCGGAGTGTCACCCATCATCTTTTTTCGTTCCTGATAGAGGAAACCTCCCAACATACGGCAGCTTCTAACGACTACCGGGAGTTTTCAACCGTGCTCGACATATTGATGATTATGAACATTTCGTGGGTCGCGCACACATGAAAAATGTCCATATGCATCGTGCACTCATTGTCGCACAGATGCCGGTCGCGACTACAAGCGAGGCCATAAGAGGGTAGGTCTGATCGCAGATGCGGTCAGCATCTTGCTCCTCTTCATTTTCCGTGTGTGACGGAACTGAGCCATGGTCGCGTTATAACGGGAGTCATTTCGAACGCAGAATTTCTTCCAAAACCGCGCTATAACGGGAGTAGCGTTGTATGTGACGCGTCTTAAACGGAGTTGGTTTGTACTGGCGTAAAGGTAAGCTGGCTGGGGCGGAGAAAATCTACGCTATATCGAGAGTCACGTTTTATACGGAGGCGTTATAACGAGAGGGCACTGTATTTCTTTTTATAGCATAACAAGCAGCAATCGGTTAGTTCGGCACAGAGGAGAACGCACCAGAAACTCGACTAGCTCGTTGTGATTGGTGATTGATAGTGTAGGTGCTGCTTACATTAAATAACAAAGTGGCGGTATGTGTGTTTTTTTACAATTGTACTTGTTGTATTGTTTGCAGTTATAGAGTTTGACGCAAACAGTATTTTCTTTTCCATTTCGTGTTTCACCTAGACACTTTTTAAACTGCATAATACGTTTCTCAAACAAAACTGGATGATTATGACATTAAAGTATGTATTTCATCAATGATAGTCATTAGAAAATAATTTCCTAGCTTACATCTCAAAAGCTTTAAAGCAGATGTCTTAAACATCTACAGTACCGGACATGTCTTTTGGTCATTGGCCGAAAAAGCCGCGCCGGCCAACATAGGCCGCTTTGGAGCGTTCCAAAGCGGCTTTTTTGAATAACTTCTTTAGAAATCAAATACTTGTGAAAATAAACATATATTTGAACTCAGCAGCTCAAGCTCTATCTTTTACTATATAAATCTCAGTAGAGTTGAACAATGCATATAGGCCCGACAGAATCAATCGAGTGGGCGCGACAGCTTGTAGAGCGAGCGTTTGGGGAGTTTTATCGGAAACTTCCAGTCGTCCTAATCAGAAATTGCTTTAAGACTGTCCAGATTGCATTTGGAGTGCGCCGTGAACAATGCATATAGAATCGGACCTACCAATCGAATGGGAGCGAAACCTTGTAAAGCGAGCGTTTGGGGAGTTTTTTTTTTCAGAAATTCCCAGCCGTCTTACAGAGAAATTATTCTAAGACTGTCCAGCTTGCCTTTGGAGTGCGCCGTGAACAATGCATATGTCATCGCACCTATCAATCGAGTGGGAGCGACCGCTTGCAAATTGCATGCGCGGCCGTGTTCGGAGCGCAATAACTCTGTCAGGTCCGAATCGTTTCGGCTGCAACTCGTGGCTCTTGTAGGCAGTAAAACGTTGTAGTAGTAAGCTAAAGTAGAACGGTGTAGCTTATGATTAGGTAAAGTTACAGGGGCGCGAATATGCAGGTTAGCCTTGTGTTACACGATTTTTTCGGAATTCAGACGACCTCTGCAGGAAGACGCGGAGACCTAACGGCCTACAAACGCGTAGGCGAGCAGTACAATCAATGTACTTTATGATGACTCGCTCACACCTCCCTAGTTTCCTGAAGTGCCTTAGCCCCATCTGCCAATTTAGAGTGGTGGAAGATAGCGGTTAGTGTTTCTTGAGTTCTTGCACGCCCAGATTTGAGTTTTCGACACTCGCAATGGTACTGCTCTGTTCAGTGTGAAAAGCGCTATCGAATGGTATCAATTCCGGCCGATTTTGGAAACATCGATTTTTCGACAATTTCGCATCGAGGACGAGACCGCTCCAGGCCGTCGCAGACGGACGATGACGTCATCGAAAATCGATGTTTTCGAAATTGGCCAAGCTTGATACCATTTGATAGAACTTTTCCTGCTGATTTCAACGGTGTTACTAGGAGTATCGAGAACTGTGATCTGGGCGAATAAAAGCGCGGAGAACATCGACTCTCGTCTTGCCAAATAGGACGCAAGGGCGTATTCGGAGCGCAGTAACTCTGTCGAGATCCAATCGATCTGGCTGCAACGCGTTGATTTTGTAGCCAGTAAAACGTTCTAATAGCATGCTAAAGAACATCGATGTAGCTTGTGAGTGGACGAAGTAACAGCGGCGCGAATATGCAGGTG